>VMDR010003097.1:0-77752 GCA_007922815.1 Macrotus californicus | reverse complement strand
TAAGTATGTGGATTTTTTTTTCCTACTGAATACAGGAGTTCACTACCCATACAGTGCTTACCTGTTAATTTGGTCTTTTATTATTAGGAAATTCTGATAATTCTTAATAGTTAAGGGACCAAAGTAAAATAACTCCATAGAACTTTAAAAATAATTTTTTTTAGGTTTAACATAATTTGGGGAAGTTTTTTCCTCAATTCTTAAAGGTGATAAATTCCTGGTAGTTTTAGTTTTTTTGTGATAAAATAAACAAATTTTGATGACTTTTCAATAATTAGCCTCCTAGCTTTTAAATGCCTAAATACACTTTCACACGTAGCTATTTCCAGAAATGGGTGGGAAGTAGAATACCACGTGTCTGGCCTGAACAGCTGGATGGTTGGTGAGGCTATTTACCAAAGTATAAAACAGTAGTTGGTGGGGTGATTTGGAAGAAAAAGGATGATTTCAGACATGATAGCATGAATATGTACACATCTACATTTCCAAGGTGGAGATGCGTATACAACCACATCCGTGTACGGGACTGGAGAGGTTTACGTGTGCACAAAGGGCTACTTTTCTCACAAGATGGTCTGCCTGGTAAGAGTTCAAAGTAATACAGTGAACCTGTTAGACAAGCCTTGTCTATTCTGGGCTTGATGGATTGAGTTTATGAAGATCACCTTCTGCAGGCAGTGCATCTAACCACTCTATTGACAGAGCAAGGAGAGGATTCCACAAGTTGTGTTATCCATCTAGCTTTGTTCCCAGGGCGGCACCATCCAGAACTCCTCATCCCTATTCAGCAAACTCACTATAGACGGTGTTTGCTTTGGGGGAGGTAACTTTGTTTCTTGTTTTGACTGGTTAGGAGTATCTTACTGTTGAACACCTAACCCTAAAAGGTACAGAGTCTCCTACGATATTTACGGATGGATATTTACAGATGTGGCCGTGCCTTATTGTGTAAACCATTTAGCAACCAAAAGTCTGACTTTAAATACACTCGAACATGTTTTATTCTCCATTACCATGGATGTCAAAACAGTTGGTTTTTATAGCTCTAAAGCTAATAATGATAACATGAGAACAGATTATACATTAATTATCAGAATTTTAAGGTTCAGGGGCAAATACTACTAATTCATAGAAGGCAACAGCTTGTAATAACGAGTCATACAACTCTTCTATTCTGTGTTGTTCAGTAGATGAAAACATCTGCCGGTACTGGACTATCTTGTCTGACGGGAAGAATACCCGAGGCTCTTCCTTCAGTACAGAGTCCAAGAGGAGCTGCTTCACTAGGTCTTTTCCACTAGTCCGAGTGTCACCAAGCATCAGTTCAAAGTGCTTCCCCACTGCACTGCGGCTCATGCTCAGGACCTGATGCTGGCCACCCTGGGCGAAAGTTGTATTTAGTAAGGCATACAGCATGGCTTCCATGATATGCAGATGTAACAGTATAGGAAACAGGGTTGAGTTCTGAATGGAAAGTCCTGTTTTTTCCAGAACATAGAAGTCGGCTTTAGGAATCTTTGAAATGACTGAAGAAATCTTTAAAAAACAAAATAAAATAAGTGAGCAGGAATAATTCATTAAGTTTTATTATGTAGGTCCCCTCTCTGTCCCACTTCTATTTTAATTAATTTAAATTTAATCTTTATTGTATTTCTCTATATTACCTCTTAGTCCCCTTATACCCCCCACTACTTCTATTTTAAAAACAGAATTATAGAACTTACATTATACTGCTATTGACAATTCTGAAGTAATTGAAAAAGCATTTTATGGGGGAGTCAGGACAGCCAAATTCTGGTTGTGGATCTATTAGCCCCAAGAAGAACTAAGGTAAACCATAACTTCTAAAACCTAAACTGACTTTAAAATCAGACAAGTCAAAACTGGTTTTTAATTAACCTTTCAAAAATTTCTACAGTAGAGCATAGGGTTAGAATTACTTCTACAACTGACTGGTCACATCAGATGATCAAACCAGTTCCGCAGCTATCTTCATGATCATTGCTGCCCATCTCACAAGCTTTCAAAGACTTGAGACAACAAATAATAGCATTTACGAAGTAAGCTGAATGAGTATAGTGATGAAATTCTATAGTATTTAGAATAATATACTTTACCATTGTGTTTTTCAGTATCTGCTTTTTGCTATGTAGGTATTTCTTAAAATAAATGATTCCATTTTTAAAAACTCATTGGTGGTAGGAAACATAATTGGAATGGATGAGTGATAAGTACTAAAAGAAAATCCCTTCTTCCTAGGTTCTTCCATTCCCTTTAGGAATAGTAGATTCAACTGTACAAGGATCGTTAGCAGGTAGGAATCTGAAGGTAGAACTGCCTTACCTCTTCTAAATAGACAGACGGCACGTACGTTCCTTTCATCAACTGGCAGCATTCACTCTGCTGCCAGTCCAGCACTGCCAATTTACAATCGAGGTGAGCCCAGGCAATTCTTCGAGTACCAAAAACAATGGATACGATACTATTCACTGCCTACAACAAAAAGGAAAAGGCTGATTTAATTACAAGGGTACACATTTCACATACAAAATCTAAACTACAAACTCAGAAAGCCAAATTAGTTTATTAACAAATAGATTCACAGTTTATGAACTCAGAATTGTTAAAGAAATGCAGGAGTAGGTATCAAAAGGTAGCTACTAGCTGTCAATTCTCAGCACCTAGCTCAAAGTGGGCATTCAGATGTTGCCAGGGACTGTGCCACACACTGGGCAACCCAGGAACAGCCACACATGGTAAGGAATGCCACCACCCAGCACTTCCACTGCAGAGAAAAGAGACGGTCAGGGAAGACTTGCTGGAGGATGAGAACGAGTACAGTGGTAAGTGGAAAGTCACCTCGCCCAGGTGTCTGCGTAGTCTGACACCTCACACTCAGGCAGTGGGATAGAGTACACGTGGGAAAAGGGCAGGGGGTCCCCAGGTTTCTGCAAAAAGTAACTTGCAATTTACATTTCAGAAAGATCATGGACGTCTGTGCAGAAGATGGACCAGAGAAGCCTAGACTAGAGGCAGGGATTTGTGTTGGATCCCTGTTTTGTGACAAATCATTAAGAACCTAAGACAGCCCTGGCTGGTGTGGCTCAGTGGATTGAGCGCCTGGCCTGCGAACCAAAGGGTCATTGGTCTGATTCCAGATCGGGGCACATGCCTCAGTGCGGGGCCAGGTCCCCAGTGGGGGGCACATGAGAGGCAACCACACATTGATGTTTCTCTCCCTCTTTCTCTCTCCCTTCCCCTCTGTCTAAAAAAAAATCTTTTTAAAAAAGAATCTAAGACAGTGAGTGAGAAGGACAAGAAACGGGTCGGAGATAATGGGAGTAGCTGATGAGTGAAGCGACCAAAATGCCTAGGATGACTCGTTTCATTTCAGTGACAGTCCGGCATCATTAATCAGGGTGACCATAGGAGGCAGGTCAGCTTGAGAAGGTTGGGGAGACATGCTGTTTTTTAATGTATTGAGCTCAGGTTGCCTTCTCAGGGGAGATGTGTAATAGACAACTGGACATATGGATTTAGCTCTGTGCCATGGCTGCAGATAGAGTACGGTGGCATCACCTCATTCCAACATGGCTCGTTAGTTTTACAGACACGTAAATTACATGCTTTATAGATACAGAGGCAGAGAAGCAGGAACATTTCATAATCGTGTCCTCCTCCCTTTCACTAAGGAATGGATAAGCATCCACTAAAGGCAGAATAGTTTGGATGCCCACACATCTACAAAATACAGGCCTTCTTTGGTTCTCAAGATTTTGTGTGCATAAGAATTACTGAACCAAGTTGCCCACAGCACTTCATGGGCAAAAGAATTTTTCCAAGGGTTTTACTGCATGGTTTTCTCTGTCCAAACCGACTTTACAACCTAGCCCGCTAAATGCTGTTTGACACTTGTAAGATGCAGTTCCATGAAAATCTGGGTATGGCCCCTGAAAATAAAATAAATAAATCTGGGTATAAACAGCACTGGCCCATAAAAATTGTACTTACTGTTATAGGATAAGAATATTTTATCAATTAAACTTACGTGTGTTACATGTCAATTATATCTCAATAAAGCTGAAGAAAAAGAATATTTTATCAAGTATTGCAGCACAGAACCTAAGTTCCTCCAGGTTTGTTTGATGTGCCGAGTAATTCTGATACTTATTTTTAAGACAACACTGAAAAAGATTTACTTTTCAAATGCTTTGTAAGGGGGGAAGAATATAACTTTAAATCCTGAGGGAAGGACTGGTATAATGTCCTAAAATCACTCATCAGCCACAAGCTATCTCTGCATCTAATTTCTCAGTGCTCCCAACCTGAGCATCACACGCAGCCTGATCGCTCCTCAACATCCCTTTTCAATAAATCCCGCACAGACCTGCTTCTCTGCATCACGGTTTTTTCTTCCTAGAATGCCCTCCTCTCCCAGCTAGCCTGTTTTCTCCCTCAGAGGTCCAGGGTGAGTCTTTTCAGGAAACTTTCCCCAACAGTCACATCCCACAGTTCTCTCCTCTGAGTTGCCAATTTACTATCTGTACATTTCATTCTTTGGTACGGATCACATACTGCTTCGTACACAATAAGTTATCTATTAACATGTGTATGTCTGGTCCCGCCAGCTAAACTATAAGCTGCCCGAAGAATCCTGTCTTGGTGTCCAGAATAGGGCTTTGCAAAGTAGGTTCTCAAATATTTAGGCAGTGTAACAGATGTTAGAAAAAGGGTATATACCTTAAGTCTCTCTCTTTCTACTTCTGGTTTGATCAGCTTTTTCAATAGCCGGTTCTCCTGTGACTTTCTTTTTTTTGCTGTAGCCTCTGGACAAAGGATGGAGTTACAAACTTGAACGGTAGTTTTATACTGGAACAAGGGCACATTCATTAAACTCTCCAAATTCTGAAATGGCCCATACTTTTCTCTGTGCTCTACAATGTTGGTGGACTTTCTTCCGCGAAGCAGTTTGAAAGCTTCGAGTTCTTTGTTAGACGCTGTATTCAACACATTCAAGATGGAAGCCCGCTGTTCCAAAGAGAAGAGTTTGTCAAGTGCATTTCCAGCCTCCTGTGTAGTTTTGTCACCCACGGCAACGTTGGGGATCATTTTCTTGGGTGCGGTGGATTTTTTCCGACAGGATCCTTGTAGGGCCTGGAACAAGGACAACCTTAATGACACTGGAAAAAATCTCCACCTCCCTAAAAGGAAAATATAGCAAAACGTAAGTTGGGACGCTTCCTTAATGCTAGTCGCAGCTAGACCAGAACCTCTGCAAAGTGACACAGACTTTCCCATAATTTATGAACTAGTAGGCTACATTAAGTTCTACTGAAGAATCATTAAAATAAGTTGTTTTAAAACCGTATCTCTATATAACTAAATAATTGGGTTTTTTGTTTTTTACGCACAAGAGACGTCTTCTGATTTCTGTGGATATGTCCTAAGTTTTACTATGTAGAAATGTTACTTTATGAGGGGGATCCCCCCCCCAAAAAAACCCCAGAATTATCTTCTGGTGGGTGGGCCCCTTGTGGTACAGGCTTCCTCAGCTAGGTGAGGGTTCTAGGAACCCATCTGTATCTGTACCACCTGGTGTTGTGAAAGGCTGTGTTCAGCTTCAGTGAATTATTTTTTGAAGACTCAACTCGCTTGCCCATTTCATGATGGGTGATTTACAAGCACACCTGCTCACACCCTCACACTGCGCTGAGTGTTCAGCAGTTTTTGACTAAAAATGGCTTGACCCCTGTACCCTGCCCTCCCTGTTTACCCTGTCTCACCCCAAGCGACTTTTTTTGTTTCCCCAGATGAAAAGTAATCCTCAAAGGGAAACACTTCTGCTCATGTTAAAGAGGTGGAACAAGAAACGGCAGAAACACTTACAAAGCATCAAAATCCACAAGTTCAAAAGCTGTTTTTGAGCAGTGGGAAAAAAGTCTCAATAGGTGTATTGCATCAAATGGAGAGTCCCTTGAAGGTGACTGAAGTTTAAACATGTAAGAATAAATGCACAGCCTTGGCTGGTGTGGCTCAGTGGATTGAGTGCTGGCCTGTGAACCAAAGAGTTGCTGGTTCAATTCCCAGTCAGGATACATGCCTGGGTTGCAGGCCAGGTCCCCAGTGGGGGGCCTGTGAGAGGCAGCCACACACTGGTATTTCTCTCCCTTTCTCCCTCCTTTCCGCTCTCTCTAAAAATAAATAAATACAATCTTTTTAAAAAAAACTGCACAAATTTTTATAAATTCTGTGTTTTTTTTGGGGGGTACCCCCTCATGTGCCCATCAAGAAACATGGATTTAAAATAACAATTTCTCATGTGTAATATTAGCCACAGTAATAAAATAAAAAGAAACACTAAAAAAAATGAAACAATTTTGCCCTAGCCTGGTAGCTCAGTTGCTAGAGCAGGCTCCCCATACTCCAAGGTTGCGGTTTGATTCAGGGTCAGGGCATATAAAAGTCAACCAGTGAACGCAAAAATACGTGGGACAACAAATCGATGTTTCTCCCTCTGTATCCTTTCTCTAAGAAAATCAGTAAATAAAAATAAAACAATACTTTCAACTGCATAACATTTTTGACATTTTTAACTTTAGAGGGATCTCTTTGTAAATAATATCTCTTGTTAAGAAAATTTACTTTCACCTGTTTCTTTCTTACCCGCTGGAACCACATACAATTAAATTTTGTAAGTTTATTATAAATGTTGTAGCTGAGTGGTAGATTTAAGAGCAGTTTTTTTCCCCTTCGGTACACTTTTCCAGATTTCTACCATGATTAAGCTTCTGCAAGCAGAGGGAAACCTCCGTAAGAACCAGCTTTGTAAAACCACGGGAAGCCGCTCTGACAGCAGTGCGGCCAGGGGCAGACCAGCGGCCGTTGGAATCTGCACCCTCCGCCCGCGGCCCCGCGCGGGCCGCAGCCGCTCGCGGACCCTTATGCCGAAGGGCACAGGGGCTCCGGGCTGGGGGGCCGGGACCGCCTCGTCAGCTCAGCTGGGACCCCTAGAGGACACGGGACCTGGGAGAGGAGAGACTCCAGGGCCAAGGCAGGTGGGAAATTAACCCGGTTTTCCAGGCACCCTACCTCCAGCCACGAGGACACTAGAGACGTTCATTTTCCCAGGCAAACTAGCTAGGTCCCCACAGTCCCATCTTCCCCCACTGACTTCCGGTTCCTGCGTGCTTCGCCCACAAGCACCGGGCTGGCCTTTCGGCGGAAAGAGTCCTGCCGGAGCGGGGTTCCGGGGGCTCCCGAGGTGTGGACCCCCGAGCACCCGGCGGGCCGCGGCTGCGTGCGGGCGTCAGGACCCGCGCCAGCCGAGCGTCTGTGCGGGAATCCCGCGTCCGGGTCCGCAGACTCATTCCACTGCCCCCGGGAAACGTCCTCGCCCAGACCGATCCCTGACAGCAGCTGAGCCGAATCTCGGGGAAGAAAAGGCCAGTTTTACCCTGTAGTTGGCAAGGTTCCTCCTTCGAGGAGACTCCCTGGGTCTATTCTAGACACAAAGATTGATGAGCTCCTATTGGGGCCCTGTCTGGGGCGCACAGAGCTGAGTCTGGTGCGGGGAGCTTGGACATTTAACAAATAATCGTAATACCAGTTAGAATGAAATAACCGGGAGAGATGCCAGGTGCTTCAGGAGCTCAGCAGGGAAACGGTGTGCAGCCGGAGGGTCAGAGAAGGGCGACATAGAAGGTGGCGTTGGCACTGGACCGTGACAGTAGGAGCGTTGTTCCGTTACGGAGGGAACGACGGAGGTGAGGCCGGCGCCAAACGTCATTGGGCCTTGAATGCAGGATGGACCGCCACCAGGTGGCCGGAAGCTTCTGAGGTTATTGTGGAGACAGGCTGGAGGTGTGTTTCTAGAAAACTGGCCCTACATGGAAGTGTGAGCCTGGGTCGGAGGTGAGGAGGCCGGGAGCAAGGAGAGGAGCTGGGAAGCTAGTGTACCTTACGAAGGGACAGGAGACCCTAAGGAACTGAACTTGGGAGGTGTAAGGAGAATAGAAAGAAAAAATTCTTTCTAGAAAATGGGAAGACTTTAGCTAGTTTTGTGAAACACAGGGAAGTCTGGAGAAAGGTGGCTTTTGGAGGGAAAGGTGGTAGGTTTGTGTTGTTATGAGACAGTAATGCCTGGTATTATATCGTCCAGGGGACAGTGGAGATATGAGGGACTGTAAGTATTTATAAGAATTACTCATAGGAGTTCTACGAATCAGTCCAGTTTCAGGGGAACTTCGGAATCTAACAAGAAATAAAGCCAACTTTTAGTGCAAATCCTCCAAATCAATAGGAAACAATTTTCTTTCTCTTGACTCCAGGGTTTATACCACTCAGCAAGGTGTTACGAGTTGAGTTGTATCCCTCAAGAAAGATGCAGAAGCCCTAGTCCTCTGTACCTCAGAATATGACCTCCTGTGGAAATAAGGTCGTTGCAGGTGTGATTAGTTAAAATTTAAAATGAGGTCACACCGAAGTGGGGGGGTGGGGCTGGCTAAGTCAATATGACTGGTGTCCTTATAAAAATGCCCTGTGAAGATGGAGGCAGAGAGTGAAGTGATGCACCTACAAACCAAGGAAGGCCAAGGATTGCCAGTGCCCCATCACAAGCTGGGAGGGAGGCATGGAACAGATTCACTCTCAGAAGGGACCGACCCTGCTGACACCTTGACTTCAGATTTCCAACCACCAGAACTATGAGAGAATAAATTTTTGTTATTTTAATCCACCAACTTTGTGGCGATTTGTTACAGCCGCCCTAGGACACAAATACAGGAGCCCTGGTGATTGATGCTTTCAGAGATGGTAGGGCCCAGCCAATCTCCTGCTACCTGCTACCTGCACAGCCTTAGACAGTTTCTCAGCCTCTTGGAGCCTCAGCTTCTTCATTGGTGAAATGGAGATAAGGGTACCTGCCTCACATTTCTGTGAAGAGTATTTCTTGTCAGGAACTGGAGGCAGAGAACCTGACGTGTCGTAAGGGTTCAATAAATGTTGGTTCCTCCTGAAAGCATTACGTCGTTTGGGAGCCAGTGATTAATGAGCTTGAGGGGAAACTCCCTCATTCCTCAGAGCACTCACTCAGACTTTGACCAGCGGCTGGAAGTGGCAGGGAAAGAAGCACCCACTGCGCGTGATTTACTGTAAACCAGAGTTGGTGTGTGGAAAATGAAAGTCACCTTCCCCAGAAACCAGCTCCTTCTCACTTCCCTGGTTTTCTTGCCCGGATGCAGATGTCCTGGGGTCCTCCCACTCCTTCTGTCTAGCTTAAGTCTAGCTTGTTACCTACTTTCTGTGTCTTTCAAAGTTTTTGGCATGTCCCAGGACACACACACACGTGAAACAACGGCTTCATTAAAAAACACTTACGTCTTTACATGTGATGCACCTTGCTATTTTATATTTCCTGACTCTTTTTTTTTAAAAAACACGATCCGTTTTTGAACCTGCAAGATGCCAGGTGGAGGTGTCTAGTAGATAGAGGTGTAAGGCCGAAGTTAAGGGAGACAACTGTGCTGGGGGATGATTTGGAGGCCATCAGCAAATAGAGATGGCATTTTTGTCCCATGGAATTGCATGAGTGAGCCACAGAGAGAGAAAAAAGCACAGTGAGTGAAGGAGAGAACTCAGAGCTACAGTATTGGGGGTGAGTAGAGGATTCTAAATCCACTGTCTCACCTCTGGTGCTTGGCACCTGCTGGTCCTTTACTCTCAGATGCTCTCTCCCCAAAATGGTCTGAATTCTGCTCACCTTTTAAGTGCTAACAAGGTACCCACTGCCCAGCCCCGAGAAGCCTCCCTGACTCCAAAACCAGAAGCATCCCCCTCTTTTCTCACAAGCACTTCAGTCCTGTCCCCCTTGTAATACATGTTGTCTGGAACTATAGGGTTTTTTGTTTTCTTTTGCTTTGCTTTCAAGTCTTTGTCTCCTTACTTGACTCTGTACATTTTTCCCAAGGTGCTCTGGAAGTTACCAACTAGAATATATAAAAAATCCATTCCTGGTGTCTCCACATTGCTTCTGGAGAAGGGGGGCTCAGTGGCTGTGCCCCAACTCTGGAGCCGGTCTATCCTGTGTTTTAATCCCGTGTCCCAACCTCGGCCTACTAACCATGTGAACTGGGGCAAGTGATGTCACATTTCCCAGCCTCTCCACAAATGCATTCAAGACACTGGCCAAAGCTATGCCCTCTACGATACCCAGCACGTTGCCTGGCACGTAGGGGGATCCATTAAGTGTTTGTTGGAAAAATTAATTAATGATCACATGTATAACATCTAAAAGGTTAATTTTGGGGGGAAAATATTAAAAATTTGTGCTCTATAACTTTATGGCCTTGACATAGTCAAACATATCTAAAACTTGACATAAAAGCACTAGTTATGAAGAAAAAAAACCAGATAAATTTGGCCTCATTAAAATTAAGAACATCTGTTCACTATGTAAAAAAGTAATAACATGAACGGAGCTGCCACTGCAGAGGAACTGGTTTGCATGTCCTGGTCCTCAAATCTTTGGGATGTTAAAACAGGGGGAAATAACTCTGGACTGGGTCGATAGCAATATTGTATCCCAGAGAACTGTTTGCAAAGGTAACAAGAAAGCAGATATTATGACAAGCCTGAGGGCTGAAAATTTAAGACATTATTTAGAAATAGTGTGCCTAAGCTTCTCTTCATCTTTAGAAATGACTTCCTTCCACTGATGCAATCTTGCCCCTTCCCTTTCTCAGAAATACCCCTGACCTTTGTCTCCTAATCGGAACACCGCGTGGGCTTCTGCCTGAATCATTGCTTCCAGAATAGCTATTCTTTTTGGATCTCAAATAAATGCCGGTTGCCTCTCACTTTGGCCTTTTATTTTCAGGTTAACAATTTAAAGGCACCAGTGCAAGGGCAAGCTACAGAGTGAAAGGAGATATTTGCAGTGTGTATAACTGAAAAAGAACTTGTATCCAGAATATGTGTATTAAAAAATGCCTACAAATGAATAGGAAAAAGGCAGGCAAACCACTGAAAAAATGGGCAGAAGACTTGAATAGGTACTTCATCTAAAAGAGGGTATTCAAATGATCAATTAGCAGATGAAAGGGTGTTCACCTGTATTAGTCACCAGGGAAATGCAAATTAAAACCCACACGGTGATACCACTACACACCCAGGAGAATAGCTAAAGTGCTAAAGATAATACTGAGGCTGTGGGCTGTGCCAGGGGGCTGAGGTGAGGCAGGGCCAGCAGGAACCTCCGTGCTGAAGACAGCCAGGCCTTGTGCAAAGCATAGAGAGGTGCTTCTTGGAAAAACTATTAAAGCTCCCTGAATGGTGGGGACCAGAGCTGACGGCAGAGTGTTAACCACTGACAACATTGCACGGGCTTATAAACTGATGCAGCAATTCCACATCCAAGCTGGGATCCAGCATCCAGCACATGAAGGTCTGCAAGGCCTCGTTGGAACTCATGAGTTACTGTGAGCAGCATGCCTGGAACTGAGACAGGCTAGAGAGCCAGGACAAGTGGCGTAGGGAAACGGAGACAGGTAGTTAGACAAGCAGTTTGCAGCCGTCTAGCTAACCCTATCCTCCCTGAACCAAAGACACTTGAGAGTAAGAGGTTTGCACTTCTCCCCAACCAGAGGGCAAAGAGCTCCAATCACCCTACTCAGGGAGATAGAGAGCAGAAATCCAGTTAGTGCCACGAGCCAACCACACCCAAGGACAGATGAAGTGAAGAAAATAAACCTCATTTTTGCTCATCAGCACAAAGCTGATGAATATTCTATCAAGATCTTCCCCTAAGACCTCCCCTAAACTCTCAGCCTTTAAAACCCCTGAAAAGGAAGGTCCTAGAGCTCTCTCTCCCTCCCAGGAGCACACTAGCACCTTTCCCTCTCCCCTCTCCTTCCCCACAGACACATCTCCTAAACCCTAGGGGACCCCCAGAGGCTTGCAACCAGAGGGCAATGGGCAGTGGCAGCTTGCCCTGGGCTAACCACTGACCCTGTCCCCAAGGACCCCTTTTTTCTGACTTCTTAGCCAAAGTAGCCCAGCCTAGGCTCATTTCTAAGCTCTTCCTTATTTTACTGTCCTCAGCTTTAATAAACCTATTCTTAAAGTCACCTGGCCTCATGCTGTGAAATCTTTCCTACACAAAGTAGAGAACCCACACACTATGGTCTGGCCCTAGGCAGACCCATGCAGGGCCAGGTCCCTTGTCCAGGAACCGAACAACCCCCTGCTGGTCAACATCCCAGCCTCTGAGAACTGAAGCCTTGTGTCATTCTATAAAAATAAATACAGTGAAGTGCAAAAGATAATACCCATAGATGAATACAAGTGTTGGCAAGGATGTGAAACTCTCATACATGCTGATGGAAGTGATACCGAGAAATGGGATCAGATCACTGGGAAGGAGTAGGAAGGGGCTGTAGGAGGAGGTTGCCCAAGGCAATGGTAAACAATCTAGGACAGGATTGGCTGAGAAGCTGAATGCCTCCATAGCATGTGGAATTATGGGAGAGAAGACTGGCTCTCTGACTGGTTCCAGCTCTCAGGCTCTTCTTTCTCAAAGAAGCCTGGATGATCGTGCTGCAGCTGCCTGTGTTTCCCAACGGACAGTATTTTGGATGGGAAGGGACTCCAGGCACAGCCTAGGATCCGGCTGGCCTGGCAGAGGGTGGCAGGTTTATGCTTTGGGTGTTGTAGAAGCCTGCCATTTTTCCAAAATTGTGTAGCTTTTGTATCTTAGGATTGTTTTAGTTTGTAAACTAGCCCTATAGAAATAAGATAATGAAAACCAACAGGGGGAATGCTAGGAGAACTCAGGTGTTGAAGAGGTTAGCCTTAATTGTTAGACCTAAGTGACTAATTCATGTGGAAAGCTGTTATTCCAAAATTGCGAAGCTTTTGAATAAAGACTCCTTTCCTTTATCGCCAAACCTTTGCCTCTGGAATTTCGCCTAGAGGGTGGCGGCGGGTAGTGGAACCCCAATTGCTATTCAGTAACAGAAGTGTGGATTGGTAGAATCACTTTGGAAAACCATTTGGCAGAATCTACTACAGCCAAAGATATGTGTGGCTTAGGACCCAGAAATCCCACCCCTTGGTATATATTCAACAGAATGCAAACGCA
Organism: Macrotus californicus; assembly: GCA_007922815.1. Classification (NCBI taxonomy): domain Eukaryota; kingdom Metazoa; phylum Chordata; class Mammalia; order Chiroptera; family Phyllostomidae; genus Macrotus; species Macrotus californicus. Next base: position 64,617 of record VMDR010003097.1, on the reverse strand, counting down.
TGTATGTGCACAAAAGACGTGATGGGTTGAACCACGTGTGGAAAATTGCCCGTATTTGACCATTATTCATTTACAAAGATTGCGATTTCACATGGTAAACCCAGTACTAGAATGTTCATAGCAACACTATCTGTATGAGTCAAAACCTTGAATATCTCAAATGTCAAAAGATTGCCCTGGCTGGTGTGGCTCAGTGGATTGAGCACTGGCCTACGAACCAGGGGGTCACTGGTTCGATTCCCAGTCAGGGCACACGCCTGGGTTGTGGGCCAGGTCCCCAGTAGGGGGTGGGCGAGAAGCAACCACATGTTGTTTCTCTCCTCTTTCTCCCTCCCTTCCCCTCTCTCTAAAAACAAATAAATAAACTCTTGTAAAAAAAAAAACACGAAAAAGAAATGTGAGAAGATTATGCATATATTGAGTAAACTTCAACCACACCCAGCAACATGGATGAATGTCACACGCATAATGGTGAGTAAGAGGAGCCATGTACAGATACACTTATATAAAGTACGAAAAGAGACAACCTAATTTTTATCTCCATACGTTGTTTTCCCTTTGGGGTCTAGTGACTGAACAGGGAATGGGAGCCTTTGGATGATGATTTATGCCCTTTCTTTTTTTTGAGCCCGGGATGCTAGTTAAACATGTGTATGTCCTTTGTAAAAATTCATCCAAATGTATGCTAACACTTTGTGCATTTTTCCTTATATTTGCCATATTTCACTAAAAGTTTACTTACAAGTTTAATTGTCCAAGTCACTTGAATTAGATATGCATCTGCTATATAAGGTTCGAGTATTTACTGAGGTTGTCTACGTTGTCTAGTCCTCAGTGGTTGTCTGCTCAAAGGTAGCCAGGACCCCCACGGAAGGGCTGCCGACCCTTGGCTAGTTATGGGGTGGGGAGCACGTCTCTCCTGATTGCTCCTCAGGACCAGGGATCCTTTGTGGGCGAAAGAAAACTGATCCTACTAATCTTAGTCTGAGAGAAGTTTTGGATTTTCTCTTGTATGTTCAATTTTATTATTGTTTTTCCCTTCCCCACCCCATCCCTCCTTCCTGACAGCGACTGAGCTGTCCTCAAGAGCCCTGCCTTCTGCCCTGAACCAAGAGGCTCATTTGGTTAGGCATCACCCGCAAAGCAAAAGGTTGTTGGTTGGGTTCCTGGCCAGAGCACTTGCCTGGGTGGTCGGGGCCTGTATGATCAGTTATTCTTCCCTCTCTTTCTCCCTCCCTCCCTTCCTCTCTCTAAAAATATATATAAATAAAACTTTTTTAAAAGGAATCCTGACCTCTGCTTGTTGGGTGTTAGGGGGTTCGGGTCTGTAACCCATTACTGTTCCCCAGCTCTGCTCTCTGCCATAGGCCTCAGCTTCTCATCTGCCAAATGAGAGCGTTGATAGTCCCTGGTCTCCAGGGATGTTGATAAGGTGAGGCATAGAAAGGCCCTCGGACTATTATATTTTTAAGATTTTATTTCTTTTTAGATAGAGGGGAAGGGAGGGAGAAAGAAAGGGAGAAAAACATCAATGGGAGAGTGACCAGTTGCCTCTCGCGTGCCTTCAACCTGGCATGTACCCTGACCGCGGATCGAACCAGCAACCTTTCCGTTGGTGGAATGATGCCAAACCCACTGAGCCACACCAGTCAGGGCAGGACCTCAAGGTACTCTGTGTGCTTTTAGCTGAGTAAAAACAGCAAAGCCTTGTACATCTCGGTGCCTGGCTACTGTTCTAGTCATCTTTGTATTAACTCATTTAATCCTCACAAAACCTCTCCATTGACTCCATTTTATGGAGAAACTGAACCATATTTTTTTCATTATTGCACAATTAAAATTGTTAGGTCAATGATCACAATAAAGAAGAGCATTCATAATCTGAGACCCAGAATCTGAATACTTGGGCTCACGCTTCAACACTGCTGCATATCAGGTATGTGTCTCAGTTCCTTTCTACAAGAACAGTTTTCTCCTTGGCAGAATAAAGCTCAGAGTATCATTCTCATAAGGTTGTTGTGAAAATGAAATTATATAAATAATAAGTAAAGTAAACAACTTATACATTGAGAGATATTAATCGGGCAGTTGATTATATGGATTGAGATGATAGGTGATTATCTAAAAAACAACCTCAAGAAGAAAAGACCTAGGTGCATTATAAAATAATCGTTGATGTGATTAATTTAGGTATAACTAAAGGAAATAGATGTTTTGGATTTTTTCTGAACCTAAGTTTAAAACTAGTTCAGCAGGGTAGCTCCCCAATGTTCCCATCAGATTTCCCAACAGATGTCACCCTCATCCCTCCCATTGTAGTTGTGACTGAACCGCCATGGTGACTTCGCTCAGTGCTCCAGCCAATGACGTGGAATGCAAGCACTTCGTCTCGCTGTGTTTACTCAGGACTTCTTTTATAGTTCTGCAGATCTCAGAACCGGGCTTTTCAACTCTCCAGGTCTCTGTCGGGTGGTGGTATTTCATTCAGGATGCAAACTCCTGGAAGCCGGGCTGCCTGTGTAATGAGGCTCTCAGCTCCTCAATACAACCGACATCTTTTTTTATTGTGGCAAAACTCACGAAACAAAGTTCCCTGTTTTAGCCATTTTTGAGTGTATAATTCAGCAGCATTCAGTACATTCACAATGTGCAGCGATTAGCACTATCTAGCTCTAGAATATTTTCAACACCTTAGAAGGAAACAGGACCCATTTAGCCGGCGCTCTCTGCGCCCCCCCCCTCCCCCCATTGACCCCCGCCCCTTGCAGCCAGCAATCTGCTTCCCGTCTCTATGGATTGGACTGTCCTGGGCATGTCACATACATGGATGAACCAACATTTTTTCAGGCCCAGTCCTTGCTAGGCACCAAGGGTACACAGATGAATATGACAGTCTGCTCTTAACGAGATCACTGCCAAATGGGATGAAACATTAAAAAAAAAAAAAGCAATTACAGTACAATGCAATGATTATTGTAATAGAAATATGAACATCGTGGGAGCATAAATGAGGGCAATAAGGGCAAGCTATAAGAAGTACCATTTACATCTGGACACAGAGACAGGAGTTTGATAGACCAATGGGGGCCGGGCAAGAGTAGGACAGGGTCCGGCCTGGAGCTGGATCGCTCTGTGCTCAGAGAAGGTGGACAAAGTACACCCAAAGCACGTTACCACCCCAGGGCCTTTGCACTTGCTGTTCCCTTTTCCTGGGAGTCTTTTCTTTCAGAGAGATGGCCGGTTGGCTGGAACTTTTCCATCAGATCTTTGCTTCAGTGTGTGTGTTGCGGGGGGAGCGGAATTTCTGCTTCTCCTCTTAGTTCTTCTGGCTGGTCAAATAATTAAAACAACATAAGACAGATCAATAGGAGAAAATAACCAAGTTTACTTATACATGAATGTGCAGAGGTTCCCGTAAGAACATGGGGCCCAGGGACCAATTGGGCAGCTAAGGTTGATGTGCCATCTTGAGTGAAGGAGAAAGGGGCTTGGTGGAACGTGACTTCAAAGGGGAGGAAGGCAATTCACGGGGAGATAAAAAGCAAATGCTTGGTAAACAGATGTTTGCTGGGCCATCTTTGAAAAGAAGACTCAGAGAGGACTTTGGTCTCTAATGGGCCTTACCAGCTTCCTCCCTGTCACACCTGGTTCATATTATACCGCAGTTACCTGTGATAATAGCTCCCTACCTGGAGCGGGTCCCCCAGGGTTTTTTAGGCAGCTGGGGAAAGATCAAAGGTTCATCTCATTTTCTTAAAAACAACCAGCTTAAAATAATCAATATCCCAAAGAAGCATATTTTGGGGTGGCAAACCCCACTCCCCCTCAAATGTCTCCTCTTCAGAGAGGGCTTCCTTGTTCTCCCTATCAAAACAGCATCTCCCATCCCTCTCTGTCCCTTTGTTCTGTTTTCCTTTGGAGCGTTAGTCACCTTGTTACCATATGGTATGTAGATATATTCGTTTCTCCCTTCATTTTCTGTCTCCTCCACTCGAAGGTGAGCTGCACAGAAGGAGGCCTGTGTGCTTTGTTTATTCTTGCTTGTCGGCAGCACCCACAGCAGTGCCTGGCACACAGCTCATGCCCCATCAATACTTAGCGAGTGAAGGAACAAACACTTCAGCAGCCTTCAGGGGGGCGGTGGTCTGTGTGGGTTCTGAGCTGGTTCCTGTGGAACACCACGTGACATTGCACATATAAACGGGAGGGCAACCTCGAGCGGATCCTTCTGCTCTGCCGCTGGGTTCTGTGCTGTGTTGCGGGCCTGCCTGTTCTTTCTTTCCTGCAATAAGGAAGACACTTGTCATCCCAAGTCCTCTGACTTTATCATTTATTATTAATTTTTACCCATACTCATGTCTTCATTATTTAGCCGATATTTCTCTAATCCCTGCCATGTGGCAGGCAGGTGCTGGGAATACAGGGGAAGGCACAACTAACCTGACCCTGTCCTCTCAAAGCTTAAAGGGACACCAGTAAGCCAGTGAGCAATGCCAGCAGATTGTGATGCTGGAAAATACAGCGTTAAAGAGGGAAAACGCTTTGGACACAAAGATCCTCTTTTCAGCATTAGGTGTGACAGTGAAAAATCCATCATAAGCTCTGTATGTCCAACAACACCAAAAGTGACCAGAGGATCCAACAAGGAAATGTACATAACCCATGCAGTATTGCATTGCCATTAAAACTGCATCATGAAGTGTGTATAATAATATGAGATCCTGTAAAGAAAGCAAAAAGATATAAAATTATATGAAAAATATGGTCCCAATCATATAAACAGATGTATAAAAAAACCAGGTGGAAATTCCATGAAAATTGGCGGTGAGACTGTTAAAAGCCTAGCGCTAGGCTGACTGTGCACCGTCGCCATTGCGCGGGGGGGGGGGGGGGGGGGGGGGGGGGGGGGGCAGGGGGCGCGGTTCTGCAACTTGACTTGTTCCGAAGGCTGTTGGAGAACCGAACGGTTCCAGGTGGACGGCCTTCAAGAACTGAGGTGTGACTATACTGTTTTTGTAAGTCGGCTTCATACGGTTCCACCTCATACAGTTCGACTTCACACAGTTCACCAACAATGAAGAGAACCCAAGGCGAACTTGGATTTGAATCCCAGCTCAAAAGTATGTATCATTTAGTACACATCATCTCAGCTGGGTAACCTTGGACAAATTTACTAGAATTGCCTTTCAGGGTCTCAGTTGCCTCATCTGTAAACTGGGCATAAAAAGTAGTCTATACCTCAGAGTTGTATTTAAGATTAAATGGAATAATGCATGTAAGGGACCTGACTATAGCAACCCCTGAATAAAGGTAGCCATTATTGTGGACAGTGTTTAATTAGGGTTTTTTAAAGTCTGAAACTAACAAACAAAATTATTTGAATTTCCAAAGGGGTTGTGGTCTACTCCCCGGGAATCTTGAGCTCGGTCCAGGGCTAGGAATGTTATTGAAGGCTTTCTTCCAGCCACGCCGCAGCTGGGCTCAGCTGCCCAGGGACAGCAATCCTGAGAACGGGCCTGGATGTTTGTCCTCTGAGTGATCCTGGGAAACTTATTTAAGGAGGACACTCTGTCCCAGGGCCCAGACTGCCCCCTCACCCCAGCAGCTGCTGTATGGACTGAGTCCACGAGGCAAGCTGCTGCTTCAGCCCACCCTGCCCCTGACCCCAGTGCTCGATGTCCACCTCAGTTACAGCCTTCGGCACAGTGCTCAGTGCTCCCCCCTTGGGAGCAGCTTCTGGTTCCTGGACCCAGAGCTGAGCTCAGCCTTGATCAGGTCCCCATGAGCAGGCTACAGAGTTTCTCTTTGCAGTGACACCGAAGCTGCGGAAATACACAATGGTGATGGTTGCACCATGTTGTGCATGTAATGGATGCCACTGGATTGTACACTTTCAAATGGCAACGTTATGTTTTAGAAATTTAATATATATATGTTTAGTCCTCATCCAAGGGTATGTTTATGGATTTGAGAGAGAGAGAGACATCGATGTGAGAGAGAATTATTGATGGGTGCCTCCCATAGGCACCTGACCAGGAATTAAACCCACAACCAGGTATGTGACCTGACTGGGAATCGAACCTGCAACCTTTTTTGGTGTGCAAGAGGCCTCTCCAACCAACTGAGTCACCTGACCAGGGTACCACAATATTTTTAAAAATGAAAAAAAAAAATCCAGAAATGGGATGACTAAAGGGAGAGCAGACTTGTCCTGTGGGTTTGGCGACATAACCTGGGGCTGAGACACCACATCAGGACACCTGGATCTAGGTCCCTGTCCCATCCCTTATTTGGCTCTATGTTGGTCTCTTAACTCCTCTGAGGATAATATGCTGTCCTCATGCAGCTGGCTGTCATGGAACTCAAATGTGATCAAATGGTGTAGAATTCTCTGTAACACACCGGATAAGAAAGAAGGAAAGAAACCTATCATAAGCAAAATACAGTAGTACCGTTTCTTTTCCTTTGCCTGAAGAATGCTTGAAATTCCTTCTACTTTAAGGCTTGGGATTAAGGATTGGAAGAAGGAAAACTAAAGGAACCTCTCAATCTCTGGCTCCTGGTGGTGAAGGAAATGCCACATTTTCCCATGGTTGATATCCAGGATTGTGAGACTCAAGTGCCAGAGGAGGGCAACTCAGGGGGACAAAGGTACACCGACCGACCTGGAGGTTGGGGTGTCCAGGACCCACTCACAGCTTTGGTTTTGCCCCGGCGTTCAGCAGCTGAGAGTGGTGTCCTTGGCCTGTCCCCTCTTCGTCCGCCTACGTCCCCCGCCCCTAGCCTTCATACTTTAGGACGCTTTTCCCATCCTTCTCCTGGGAGATTTATTTCTGTCCCTCTTTTCATGCAAAGCAGCGGAAATGAATCATCTTTCAGCCTGTTTGGTAAACAACCCCATGTCTTCTGACCCTCTGGGCTCTCTCCCTGGTTCCTTGGAGCTGCTCCTGGGCCAGCCCCCCACCCCCACCCCTGTTAAGACCTTCCTGGCCAGTTATTCTTGGTAATGTCCCCCTTTCCTGGGGCCTGGAGCTTGACCCCCTGCACCCTGGGGAATATAGGACATGACATACAGCATTCCAAATGATGACCCCATGAGCTGACCAGAGGGGCAGTGGAAGCAGGGAAGCCACTGTGTTTTGAGGACTTTGTGTGCCATGTACTGGCACATCTTGATGACCCTACTAGGTAGATCTGGCGATCCTCACTTTACAGGTGAGGAGTCTGAGGCTCAGAGAAGTGAAGTCACTTGCTCAACGTCACACAGCTAGTAAGTGATGGGGCCAAGATTCAAAGCCTGGATTCCTGGATTCATTCCATTATACTGAGCTGCCCTGTGTGTCTGCATGTATGTTGAATTGAGGATACAGGCAAGTCAGCTACACCCTCAGCGGCCAACCATCAGGATGGAAACCTAACATCTGTGTACATTAAGCCACAGGCATATGACAGATGGGTGTTTACCTACAGAGGGGATGGCGAGTGTGTGCAGTGTGTGTCTTACTAGAAGCCTATGAGTCACTGAGAATGGTGTCAAAGAGTGGGGAATCCTGAGGAATATGGATTAATAAAATGCCCATATTCAAGGCCATCTAGGCTCTGCCCACACTTGCCCACCCTTCACTGATAAAACTGTTCAGCGAAGCCCTGGCCAAGTAGCTCAGTTGGTTGGAGCACCAGGGTTGCAGTTGGATCCCTGGTCGGGGTACACACAAGAATCAACCAGTGAGTGTATTAAGTGGGTGGAGCAACAAATCGAGGTGTGTGTCTGTCTGTGTCTGTGTGTATGTGTCTCTCTCCCCCCTCCCCTTCCCTTCCCTTCCCTCTCTCCCTCCCTTCCTCTCTCTCTCAAAATCAGTAAATTTAAAAACAAAAAACTATTTAGGGGTGTCCACATTGATAAAACCACACTTCCTAGTGAACCCAGTCATGCAGCCATTTATTGGACTTCTAAAAATATGCAGATACTACTTCCAGGAGCTATGTGGGATACAGAAAGAAAACTACTGACACCACATGTCATTCCCTGGCTGGTGTGGCTCTGTGGGTTGAGCACTGGCTGGAAACCAAAAGGTCGCTGGTTCGATTCCCAGTCAGGGCACATACCTGGGTTGTGGGCCAGGTTCGCAGTTGGGGTGCGTGAGAGGCAAACTTTGATGTGTCTCTCCCACATCCATGTTTCTCTTCCTCTTTTCGTCCCTCCCTTCCCCTCTCTCTAAAAATAAATAAAATCTTCTTTAAAAAATGTGGTTGTATGTTGGAGGGAGAAGGGATTTACGTAACCATACAAATAACTGATGCGAAGTGGATGGAAGGGGCCCAGACCAAAAGGATGGGCGGATTCTGCAACGTTGTTCTAGGAGGACCACGAGCCGGAGTGATTCTTCGAGACCGGGTGTCAAGGCGGGCTTCCTGAGGAGGTGGCATTTGCATGTCTCTAAATCTTTAAGTGGATGCAAAGGCTACATCAGTCGAACGCTTTAACAGAAGTTAGATTCTGCCTGGTTTTCCAAGGAGTCCTGAGACGCGGGCGTGTGTCTGCGTCCCCCTCCCCCGAGGTGTAAACGGAGGCCCGGCGCAGCTGAACACCTGCGCCGCCTGCAAGCGGGGGGCCGCGACTGGATGCAGAGCCGGTGCGACCCCAGGCCCGGCGCTCAGGCCGCTCCCCGCCCGCGCTCGCCTCGCGGGGAGCGGAGTCCGCGCAGCGGGCGGGCGGCCGGGACGCGGCGAGGGAGGAGCGGGAAGTCCGGCGGGGCGGGGCTGGCGGAGGCGCGGGCCGAGCTGGACGCCGCGGCGCGGTCCGTCTCCACCTGCCGGGGCGAGCGAGCAGGCCATGCGCGGCCGCGGGCCGGGGGGCGGCCCGGCTGAGCCCCGCTGAGCCCGCCGGGCCGGCCATGGGCGACCGCGAGCGCAACAAGAAGCGGCTGCTGGAGCTGCTGCGGGCGGCGGGCACTGGCAACGCGCACTGCGCCGACTGCGGGGCCGCGGGTAAGGGCGCGGCGGCGCGGGCAGCCTGGGACGCGGGGCCGGACCCCGGCCCGCCGGACCCCTCCCGTCCTCCCAGACCGGGCCCCGCTGGACCCGGCTGTGACCCTCCGACACCTTCGGGGCCAGGCCCCCGCCCACCCGGAGCGCGGATCCCGGACCCGCGCCCCCGTCCGCCCCCCCTCCACCCGCTCCTCTCACTCTGGGTCCCGCACGCCCTCGGACCCGGGCGCCTCACAGCCCTGCTCGCCTCCCCCGCCGGACGCCTCCCCGCCTCCCCGCCTCCCCGCCCCGACGCCGGTCGCTGAGGCCGCTTCCCGCACCCCCCGTCCTTGACACCCCACTCGCCCAGGGGCCCCAGACCTCGCTCCGCAGCCCCGGACCGCGCAGCGCCGCGGCCCCCGGGCGCCCCTGCTGGGAAACCTCATTCGCTAGGAGGGTCCCCCGAGTCAGCCCAGCAGCCCGACTGCCCCACCTACAGCTCCCGGACAGGCGCCTCGGTGCCCGTCCCTCACTCCTCCTTCCCCTCTCGGTTCCCTGGAGTCTCGCCGCTTCGCACCCGCCTCCGCCGCTTGCCCGCATTCCCAGAACTCCTTCCAAGATCGCTATCCGGGTCGCCAACGTGCCGTGGCCGGTGGGATGCTGGTATTCCTAGTTCACCCCAGGTGGGGGGCACCAGGACAGAAGGGTTCCCCGCATGGCCGGAGCTGGACGTCGCCCCGGGAACCACACACTGCCTCTCCCAGTGCCCCCAGTCCGGCTTTGCTTTCCTCGCCCCGCTCTCCACCAGTCCGGCTCCTGCCCTCTCGCCCCGCAGATCCCGACTGGGCCTCTTACAAGCTGGGCATCTTCATCTGTCTGAACTGCTCCGGTATCCACCGAAACTTCCCAGACATCAGCAAAGTTAAATCCCTGAGACTTGACTTCTGGGACGACAGTACTGTGGAGGTAGCACGGGGCACGCGTGGAGAGCCCGGGATGGGGGCAGTGGGCAGGGCAGTTTCAGAGGGAAGGAAACTAAGGCCCAGAGAGGGGCACTGACTAGGGAAAGAAAACACAGCCTGTTGGAGCTGTGGCTTAGACAGGGGCCCTGAGTTCAAATCCTAGCTTTATCACTCGATTATTTACAAGCTGTGAGGCTGAGCTTGTTTTTTAAACCGAGTTGTGGACCCTCAGTTTTCACATCTGTATTATGGGGATACCACTACCCCCATCACAGCGCTGCCGTAAGGATTAAATGGAGGCTCCAGGCAGGCACAAAGTAAGTAGTCAGGTAGCAGCTACTGCTCTCATTGGCTGAAGTCCTGAACTGGAGCAAGAGCCTCCCTATTCAAGTATCCTGAGTCTTTCCTCTCCCTCCAGTCCCCCTAGCCAGGACCTAGGGAGTTGACGGACACCTTCAGCCCTGATGAAAATGCCAGTTTGGCCAGAAGACCTCCAGAGCACAGGCAGTTCTAAGCTATGCTGGTTGGCTGAGGATGTCAAGGGCTGGGGAGGGGGGGGCAGGCCCATGGTCTCTGAGTGCCCACTCTGTGCCAGGCACTGTGCTAGGCTGCTGGGTTAGATGCTCTACTCATTCATTCAACACGTAGTGACTGGATGCCTACTACGTGCTGGGTATGAGGAGAGAGCAGTGAGCAAAGGCTCTGCCCACATTCTAGTGCAGAAGAGGAGGGAATCAGCAAACCAGCACATACGCCCGAAGGCTATTTATTGGTATATTTTTTAATATATATTTTTTCTTGATCACTTTGATCCTTTTTTAAAAGACTTTATTTATTTATAGGCAGAGTGGAAGGGAGGGAGGATAGAGGGAGAGAAACATCCATGTATGGTTGCTTCTCACATGGCCCTCACTGGGGACCTGGCCCACATACCAGGCTTGTGTCCTGACTGGGAATCAAACTAGTGACCCTTTGGTTCACAGGCTAGCTCTCAATCCACTGAGCCACACCAGCCAGGGCTTAGTTGTACCTCTTAACTCCCCTGTTACATTTTCTTCAGTTTTGCAGGTAAGATTCCCTGAAGCTCAGGGGTTAAGTATTGCCAAAGAGTCACTCCCACTCCATAAAGTGGCACACCTGGGATGTGAACCCTGCTCTGCTGGGACCCAAAGCCCATGCAAATCCTGTGATATAGGCCAGTGGTCCATAGTGGGGAGGAGAATAGGGTTCACCCTATTAACCTAGTGTTTTTTCCCACACTGCCCACACCCCAGATATGCCACTGCTGTTACTGAGTGCTGACTGTTGGTCATGGCCACTCTTGGGACATGTGCCTCTGGGTCTCTCAGGTGTCAAAGGGCCCCAGTAGTAATCCTGAACTAGTACTCTATGGGGCCAGCATTGACTTCTATCCTTCTCCTAGATGTATCACCTGCAGGCTTGCAGGGACTGTTGCTGGGGGTCCTGGCCATTTGTGGAGGGGGTGGGAGGAAGACCATGAGCTTTGCAGTTAGACAACCCTGGGTTCAAATCCCAACTCTCCACTTACTAGCTGTGTCACCTTGGGTGAGTCACTGAACCTCTCTGAGCCTCAGTTTCCTCATCTCTGAAATGGGGGACGTCATATGGAAAGTGTTAAGGGGGGTCAAGTGAACTGAAGTGTGGGGACTGTAATGTGCTCTGCCTCTTCGAGGCACCGTTGTTACAGCACCTCACCGCTCCAGGCTGGGGCTTCCCAGCCTCCTGGTGACAGCCCGAGGGAAGTGTCAGGCTCCTCTAGGACGTCTCCTGACTCAGCACAGGAGCCAGTGAAGACAGTGACCTTCTGGGCAGGCCATGGTTTCATTTCACATTTTTCAAGTTCTGACATAACCGTCAAGTTGCTGTTGTTTTGCAGTTTATGTCCCACAACGGGAACCTCCGTGTGAAGACCAAGTATGAAGCCAGAGTCCCTGCTTTCTATTACATCCCCCAGGCCAGCGACTGCCTGTGAGTGCTTGATTTCCGGTCCCAACCTTTGTCTGTGGCCGTCTCGGCCCTGGGCCTGGTCAGCAGGTGGGCCCGGGACAGAGTTCGGTGCTGTCGTGGAGAACACACAAGACCTAGTTTGAGCCCTTCTCTGTCTTCACTGCGTGGGCTGCCACGGCCACGGCCACCCTCTGGGACTCAGTTTTCTCTTCTCTTCTTTTCTTTCTTTTCTCACCTGAGGACACTTTTTTCATTGTTTTTTAGAGAGAGGGAGGGAGAGAGAAACACTGAAGCAAGGGAGGAGCATCGATCGGTTGTCTTCTGTATGCTCAGACGGGGGATTGTATGTGCCTGGAGAGGGGACGAATCTGCAACCTAGGCTTGTGCCCTGACTGGGAACCGAACCCGTAACCTTTTGGTTATGGGACGACGCTCCAGCCAACTGAGCCGAAGCAGCTGGGGCGGGACTCAGTTTTCATAGCTATGGACTGGAGCATTTTCTCTATTGTCTGCCCCATTTGCCTCTGTTGTTCTCACAGGGGGGTGGCTAACTTGATAGGGAAGAGAAATGCTGGTGTTTTGATAATACAAATATTCTGTATTCTGTATTCCAGCTACTTCCTGCGGAGTGTCATGCTTAGGGCTGTCCCAAAGCAGCTGCCTGGGCCCCAGATCCCTAAATAATAACCACAAGAAAATGGGCTGCTAATATTTCTTTTCCTATATACCAGGCCCTGTGCTACATAGTTATGTGCCTTCACTCGTTTCATTCTCTCAGCTACCCTATGAGATAAACGCTGCCATTCTCCCCCATGATACAGGTCAAACACCTGAGGCTTACAGAGGCAAAGCTGGAACTAGCCCAGCTGACACCGGGGCCTGGGTGACTGAGCCAAGGCGTTGGGAAACTTCAGTGTAACGGGGGGTGGGGAAAGGTGGGAGGCAGGTGGATCTGTGAAGCAGCAGGGGGGTTCAGTTCACCTGGAGGTGAAGGGTCAGTGTGACACTGGTACCTGGTGACCCCAGACCTCCGCAGATTGCCTGAGCCTCTTCTCCAGGGCTGCTAGATAGCGCCTGTAGCCCTCTGGGCAGATGCAACCTCGTGGGGGCGTGGCTTGCAGGAAGCAGGCCGCATCTCAGCTACCATGTCCTCTGGCCTCAGCAGGATGCTCTTGGGCAAGGCACAAACTACACAACCATACCTGGTGGCCCCAGGGTGGGCGGAGGCACAGCTTTGGACTCGAAAGACCTCAGTTTTGTTCCATGAGTCGACCGCGACCTAGCCCTGAGAAGGTGGGCAAGGTGCCAGACCTCTCTGACTCGTGGTACCCTCCCCTCTGAAATTGAGATAATGATGCCTCTGACATCAGAGCATGGCGGTGGATTAAAGGAGACGATTGTGCAAACATCTCATGAGCCTCGTGAAATGCTAGTTTTAATGCATTTCTCAGTGTCGGCTTCAGAATTCTGCCTCCCTGGCCCAGCTGAAGGATGTGCTGGGCTCAACTCCAGAGGGCCTGGTCGTCTTTCTTTTTTGAATTTTTAAAATGTATTTACTGATTTAGAGAGAGCAAGAGGAAGGAAGAGAGAGAAAAAAATCAGTTTGCTCTTCCACTCATTGATGCATTCATTGGTTGCTTCTTGTATGTGGTGTCCTGACCAGAGGTTGAACCTGCAACTTTGGCAGAGTAGGACAATGCTCTAACCAACTGAGCTACCCAGACAGGACCTAGGGCCTGATGTTCTTGCCTCTCCTTTGCCACTCAGCCCTTTGCTCCAAGGGGAAGGGAGCGAGCACTTGGTGAGTACCTACCATGTGCTGGCCTTTGCCCATACCACACAGACTACTTGTCATGATTCCAACAACAGCCCTGCACTTTAACCCCTTTTAGCTGAATATTAATGGCTTCCATCCTCCAATTCTAAAAGTCTTCCAAATTCAGCCCTGGCTGGTGTGGCTCAGTGGATTGAGCTCCGGCCTGAGAATCAAAGGGTTGACAGTTTGATTCCCAGTCAGGGCACATGCCTGGGTTGCAGGCCAGGTCCCCAGTAGGGGGTGCATGAGAGGCAACCACACATTGTTGTTTCTCTCCCTCTCTTTCTTCCTCCCTTCCCTTCTGTCTAAAAATAAATAAATAAAATCTTTAAAAATTTTAAAAATAAAAATAAAAATCCTCCACATTCCCGACCTCCGAGGACCAGGACTGGGGCTGAGGCCTCCGTTCTCTCTCATAGCTCTGACCCTGGGGCTTGGGGCTCCATGGTGGGCTCAGAGACTCTCCTCGATGTCCTGCGTGAGGACTGTGCATCAGATAGGACTCTTTGTTTTTGTTTGTTTGGTTAGTTGTCAGATGATCTGTAGTTGAAGTATTTCCTTTTGTGGTTCTTAACTCGCCGGGCATTCCACAGCACCACTGCTGATGTCACCTCTGATGTCACGAGGGGGCGGCCATCCGCATCACAGCCCATAGACTGGTCAGCCCCCAGCATCTCTGTAATGGTTCCAAAGAGTTCTCTAGTTAAAGATTGAAGCTGCATCTATTGGGCAGTGCGGACAACCTCATCAAAAGAGGTATTTCCACTGCGCTTAATGTTTCTTTGTGTCTCGTGGTGGTTCTTTGAGGGCTTTGATGATCAGGGCAGAGGCAGAGGGCACTCTGTCTAGGAACCCATCACCGGTTCCTTGGGCGATGTCATCACCAACCTGTTTTGGAGACAGACCCAGGGGGCCAAGCTTGGGGGCTAGGGCAGACGTGGCACCGACTTCCCCACTGGTGCACCTCAGGTACACGACTTTGATCTCGTTGGAGTCGAACTTTGGTGGCAGGGTGGAGGCGCCTGGTGTCGGATGAACCCAGGTTCAGAACAGCCGAAGAAAGTTGCCCCTAAGCCTCGTTCAAGCCAAAGGCCACAGAGCTAGATAGGACTCTTGATTGGAAAGAACAGAAACCCAGTTAAAATCAGCTTAGGAACAGAAAGTTATGGGTTCTGGGGACCAGACCACAGGAAGGACAGAGGTGGAATCACCCTAGGAAGGACAAGCCAGGACGAACACTGTCAGCCCTCTCAGACCCGCTCTGGCTCTCCATCTTGCTTCTTTCCCTCCGCTGGGAGCAAGGCCACCTCTAGGTCCCAGCTCCAGCTCCCTGCTTGCCTCCAGAGAGGGCTTCTAATTCCTGCCTCTTTAAGTTTTGCTCCTTTTGGTCCACACCGCCCTGGGCAGGGCTCTGACTGACCAGTTTGGGCCAGGTGCCCAGCTCTAGGTTATTCCCTGTGGTTGTGGGGCTGAGGTCATATAAACCTTGGAACATTTACCTCAAAATTGCGAGACAGTAGCAAACAATTGAATTAAGTCCATGGTTTTTCTGCAGGGTTATGGAAGACAATACCTGACTGAGCTAACATTAACTACCTACTATGTGTTGAGCATGGTCCTCGGCCTTTATATACATTTAAACCTACCCTACGGAGTACTTGGCCTATTCCCCAAGTTCAGAGCAGTTAAGTAACTTGTTCTTGGTCACACAGTGGATAAATGGTAGAGTGGAACCAGGTCCCAGATGGTTGGACCCCAAGACCATTGCTCTGTCCAGTGTAACATGCCCAGAGTTCATGGGCAGCCCACAGGAAGAGGCTGCTGGACTCTCCTGGCTTAAGCTAGGAGCATGCAGGTGGAGGTAGCAGTTAGATGATCCAGAGGAGCTGGTGTCTGACCTAGAGGGCCAAGGCTGGGGGGGGGATAGCCCAGTGGTTTTTTTGTATAGACGGCTGGGGGATGTACTTCCCCCCAGGACACACTGGCAAAGCCTGAAGACATTTTTAGGTATCACTAGAAAGGGAAGGCTACTGGTGTCCATGGGGTAGAGGCCAGAGGTGCTGCCAAACATCCTACAAAGCATAGGACAGCCCCCACAACAGAGTTACTCAGCCCCAAATGTTAACGGTCCCAAGGCTGAGAGACTCTGGGGAGCGTGAGCAGGCAGGAAGGCCACTGACGTGCTGCTCCCACCCTCCACTGCAGGGCCTCCGAGGAGCGCTACTGCGGCGAGCGTGCATCGGACCCAGCTGACCAGAGCTTCTCTCTTTTTAGGGCCTTAAAGGAGCAATGGATTCGAGCTAAGTATGAGAGACAGGAATTTATGGCTGATGGGAAAACCACTTCACCCTCAGGTACAGTTCATTTTCATCATCTTCTGAGGTCTATGCTCCAGTGAGTTCTAGGAAACAGTACCTGATTGTTCGGAGCAAGGTCCCACCAAGAGGTAGCTGCTGCCCCAGAGGCCCAGGCGTGGGCTTCTCTGCCTCTGAAGTGGCAGCACCTTAGTTGGTGGGGTTTTATGGGCTGAGTGGACAAGAAGCATATTTGTCTCAGGCCTTTTGCAGGGCCCCACGCGTGTAGAGTCTTCGTATAAGTTGCAGGAAGACTCACCCACCAGGACCACACCCTTGCTCCTGGCTAATGCAGCCCCTGGCGTGGCACAGGCTTGGTAAGGTTCCTGGGCTGGAGTTCAGCCTCCTGCCTGCCTTTGTGCGAGGCACCGCCTCATCGGGGGCCCTGGGCCTGTGGCAGTGTCTGCCCCGCTGCTCTGAGTCTAAGCTGACACTGACCCAGAGAGCAAAGTGCCCAAGACCACTCCTTGGGGACCAGAGGCCGCCAGTGCTCAACTCTTTTACCTACTGGGAGCATATGCCTGAAAGTCACTCATTATTCCAGCCCCCTGGAGAGCATCACTAGGCTGGTGTCAGTGTGACGTCACCAGTGCAGTTTCTCAGTACTTAGACTACTTAAGCGTTTACTGTGTTTTCTTAAGAAATAGCCAAGAAAGAAAAGTTGGGAGGAGTCCAACTGAAATCATGACACTTTGCAAATTTAGCCCCAGATAGGACCCCCGTGCCCTGCACCTGAAATACCTAAGTTAGACTCGAGACATTTGAGCAGCAGGTGGGAGGTTATTTTTACGCTAAAACCCTACAAAGCTTGTGAGCTGCTTGTTTGTCTCAAGGCTATGGGTGTTCACTCGCTCTCGTTCCTTGGTGGCAAAGGTAACCGAGAAGGGTTCCTGTGGAAGCGGGGGAAGGACAACGCGCAGTTCCTGAGAAGGAGATTTGTCCTCTTGGCCAGAGAAGGCCTTCTGAAGTACTACACTAAAGAAGAGGTAAGAGGCCAGACCGGTGAGGGGTCTCCTCCCTGGCTACCGGGCTCTCACCCCGCTGAGGTCTGCATTTTAATCCATAGTGCCTTGTCTTGTGGGTGGTCTCAGCCCCTGAGGGTTAGGCACCACATCCTATTTTTCCTTGGTTGTACAATCAACCCAGTCCACTAAAAAAACGCACCCTCTCTTCACTTAGAATGGACTTAGACTGGTCATGATGAAGCCTTCGGTGATCACTTGACTTTGCTTCATTTCTTCATGCACGCAAAAAAACATTTACTGAGCATCGACGACACGCTGGGCGGTATTGTGGGCGCGGGGTGCATGGCAGGGAACTAAACCAAGCCCCTGTTCTCCTGGAGCTTTCACGCTAGTGGGAGGAGACAGCCGGTCACCGAAACACACATCAGTATGGGATGTATCAGGTGTCAGTGAGTGCTAAGAAGTAAAGCGAAAGGGTGCAGGGATGCTGGGAGAGCGGTACCCAGGGACGCACAGTGGTCAGGGACGGCCTCCCTGATGACATCGGGGCAGAGAACTGAGTGAGAGTGAGTGAGTCACGTAGCTACGTGGGGAAGGGAGGTAGTGGGAGCAGGTCCTGCCCCGCACATCCGCCTGTGTGCTGGTTAGAAAAGATGACCCTTCTGAGGGGGCGCAGCCCCCAGTACCCCTGTCTAGACAAGCAGAAGCCTGGATTCCAGTTTTCACGTGTACGCTCAGCAGGGGCATTTTTGTTCCGTGCACAACTGCTCCCTGCTTGCCGCAGCCCCGGCCTGAGCCACATGGGCTCAGTGGGTGTTTAGGGCCTCAAGTCAGACAGTCCCCGGGCAAGGAAAGGGTGGAGGGAGGTGAGCTCACCCTGTGGAGGACCTCGCAGGCCACGGGAAGACTTGCGATTTTTTTCTGGAACGGTTTATTGAGGCATAAATTCACATACCGTACAACTGACCCATTTAAAGTGTCCTGTTAGTGGCTTTGAGTAATTTACAGAACTGTGCAACTATCACTACGATCTATTTTAGAACATTTTTGTAACCGCAAGAAGAAACCTCACACCGGTTAGCTGCAGCCCTTCGCTTCACTCCGCCCCTTGACCCGAGGCAGCCACTCATCTCCTTTCTGTCCCTGTAGATTTGCCTCCTGGGCAATTCGTGGACATGGAACCACACAATGCGTGGTCTTTGGTAACAGACTTCTTTCATTTAGCGTTATGTTTCTGAGTTCATTCCTCTGCTAGCTTGTATCAGTGGCTCATTCCTTTCTGTCCCGCTGTACGGATACGTCACAGTTCACCCATTCGTTCAGCAGCCAATGGGCATTTGGGCTATTTCCACTTTTTGACGGGGGTGCATAGTGCTGTCATGGACACTCATGCGAAGTGTTCATGTACACACATCTTTTCATTTTTCTTGGGCACATACCCAGGAGTAGACTGGCTGGGTCATGTGGTAACTGTGTTTAATTTTTTGAGGAATTGCCGCACAGTTTTCCAAAGTGACTGCTTCATTTCATATTCCCACCAGCAAGGTAGGAAGGTTCCGATTTCTCCACATCTTCACCAGCACTTGTTGTTGTGTCTTTTTAGTGGGTGTCACGTAGTGTCTCATTGTGATTTTGATTTGCGTTTAAAAATGCGGTTGAGCATTTTTTTTTACCTGCTTGTCGGCCATTTCTTCTTTGTAGAAATGTCCATTCAGATCCTTTCCCCCTATTTTAATGAGGTCATTTGTCTTTTTTATTATTGAGTTGTAATAGCTGTTTATTCTAGATATAAGTCCTTTATTGCATGTATGAATTACCAAAAATTTAGGCTTTTGTATTATACTCTGAGAGGGGGAGCCACAGGAGGGCTGTGAGCAAAGAAGCGATATAATGTGACTGAAACTTTTTGAAAGGAGCAGTCTGGCCGCTGCTGGGTGAGGCTGGGGCAGGAAGGCGGCAAGAGTGAAAGCAGAAAACCAAGGAGGAAGCTCCTGCAATAACTCAAGGGAGGGATGACGGAGTTGGCCATGTCGGTGACGAACGGGGTGGTTAGAAGTGGTCACAGTCTGCGTATATTTTGGAAGCAGAGCTAGTAGGATTTACGGGACTGGATATGGGGTGTGACGGTAAGAGACATCAAGATCGAGTTCCAGATTTGTACCCCGTGCACTTAGAAGGATAGATTTGCTGTTCGACGAGATGGCAAAGACTTAGCTCCCTGAGGGGGTGTCTCAGAGCCCTTTTCCATTTGAGATGCTCTAGTCATCCCAGTGGAGATGCTGAGAGAGAAGATGGACATAGGAGTCTGAGCTTTGGGGAGAGCGGGGAGCTGGAGCCACCAGCCTGGAGCCAGGTGCCAGGCCAGGATCACCTAGGCAGGGAGTGCGGGTAGATGGGAAAAGGTGCCTGAGGACTGAGTATGTTAGCTACTTTTTGCTGAGTGACAAATCACTGTACAACTTAGAGGCTTAAAGTGTCCATTTATTATTTCCCACAGACCAGTGGGTCAGGAATTAGGGCAGGCCGTGGCTGCTCTGGTACCCTCCCGGTGGCATCTGCTGGGGCCCTCGCCCTGCTGCATTTAGCTGGTGGTTGGGCTGGGCTGCAAGGCCCAGGAAGCCTGCACCCACTCATCTGGTGCTCTGGTTGCCCCACAGGGCCTCTGTCTCTCTGTGGTTGTTTCTCACTCAGGAGTCCAGCCTGAGCTTCTTTACAGCCTGGCATCTGTCTTCCCTATAGCAAACTGGTGTGCTGCAGGCCACTTATAGACTGGTCCAGGAACCGGCTTCTGTTGGTCAAAGCAAGTCAAGCAGCTGGCCCCAGCTCCAGGGGAGGGGATATCGAGTCCCCTCTTCATGGGTGGAGTGGCAGGGGCACCCTGGGAAGGATGGAGTTGGGGAGGGTCATGTTTGGAGATTATTTACCACCCCGAGCCCTGGGACAACCCAGTATTTAGAGGACAGAAAGATGAGACATTTCCAGCAGAGAGAATGTGAAGGAGTGACCAACGGAGTAAGAGCAGGATGGTGACGAAGAAGCTCTGAGCACATTAGCCTTCACCTCACTGTTTCCTGCATGTAGAAACCATCGTGCATTTCCCCTGTCGCTTTCCTAGGTAGACCAGTGCAATGCCCGGAGGTCCGTCCCCCGTGGCCGCCGTCTGGGGCCAGGTGAAAGACGATGGGGGGTGAAGAGTATCAGTCCCCCGAGTGAGAGTAGGGGTTTCTTCTCGGTCTGCAGTTTAGAGCACCGAAAACTGTTGCAGGCACAAGAGGCAGGAGGAGAAAGTAGTGCTGGGAGTTAGGAGGGGCCGCTGAACCCCCGCAGCCGCTGTGAGCTGGTCCCTAAGAGCATCTCGTCCTTGGTTGGGAAAAGTCGATTTGTTTCTCAGTCCTAAGCCAGTTCAGTCTAAAACAGTCTAAAAATAACATGAGTTGCCTTTGTTCTTTTTTATTTCTTTCCCAAAAGGGAAATTTTAAAAAAAGTCCTCACCCAAGGATATGTTTATTGGTTTTAGAGAGGAAGAGAGAGAAAGAGAGAAATACCGATGTGAGAAACATCCATCGGTTACCTTCCATATGCACCCCAACCACAACTGAGGTGTGTGCCCTGACCCAGGATCAAACCCACAACCTTTTAGTGTACAGGGCGATGCTCCAGCCAACTGAGCCACCCTGCCAGGGCTCAAAAGGAAAATTTTTAAAATAAGTTTTGTTTATTTTTTTTTTAAGATTGTATTTATTTATTTTTAGAGAGAGGGGAAGGGAGGGAGACAGAGAGGAAGAGAAACATCAATGTGTGTTTGACTCTCACACGCCCCCTACTGGGGACCTGGCCTGCAACCCAGGCATGTGCCCTGACTGGGAATTGAACCGGCAACCCTTTAGGTTCGCAGCCCACGCTTAGTCCACTGAGCCACACCAGCCAGGGCTTCCAAAAGGGAAATTTTTTTAATTATGAAAGTAACTCATTTTTATGTAAAAATTTGGGCTAATACAAAAAAAGTAAAGAAAGTATAAAGAAAGTGAAACTCAGAAGATATCTCAGCATAACAAAATGTTAATACCCAGAACACGAAAGAAAACCCCCACAAATCAAGACAGAAAAAACAATCTATTAGAAAAACAGCAGAGGAAATGGACTGGCAGTTCATAGAAAAGGAAACCAAAAGGCCTGCTAAGTTAAAGAAGAGACACTCCGTGTCTTCGGTAGTCAGGAAAATGCAACCTAAAACCACAATGAGATGTGCCGCACACTCACCATAATGGCTAAAATTAAAAAGGCTGACACCACTAGCTATCGGCAAGGATGTGGGGAAGCTGAAACTCTCACGCATTGCTGGTGGGACTATGAAATAATACAGCCTCTTTGGAAAACTATCTGGAAAGTTTTTTAAAGATTTAACTTATTTATTTTTAGAGAGAGGGGAAGGGAGGGAGAAAGTGAGGGAGAGAAGCTTCGATCCGTTGCCTGTCACACGCCCCCAACCGGGGACCTGGCCCTCAACCCAGGCATGTGCCCTGAGAGGGAATGGAACTGGTGACCTTTCGGTGCACAGGCCCGTGCTCAGTCCACTGAGCCACACCAGCCAGGGCACAGTTTGGCAATTTTTAATAAAGTCAAATATACACTTAACCATGTAACCCAGCCATTCCACTCCTAAGTATTTACTGGGCAGGAACAAAAACATGTCCACAAAAGACTTGGCCCCAGCCAGGTGCTCAGCTGGTTAGTGTGTCTTCCCGCTCCACTGAGCCTATGGGCTCCATCCCCCGCCAGGGCACAGGCAAGGATCAATCACTGGTAAGTGGAACAGCAAGTCTCTCCCTCCCTCTCTCTCTTTCTAAAAATCAGTAAATAAAGTTTTTAAAAAAGATTTATACACATTTGTTCACAGAAGCTTTATTTGTAATAGTCAAAACCTGGAAAGAACCCAAACATCCATCCACAGCTGAGTGAATAAACAAATTGTACTGCATCTAGAGAATGCAATACTACTCAGCAATAAAAAGGGACAAACTACTAAAAAGGCAGTGATGTGGATTAATCTAAAAATATTACTTGAGCAAAATAAGCCTTATACAAGAGTGTGTGCTATGTAATTGCATGTATGTGAAATTCCCCAGCAAGCAAGACTGCTCTGTGCCAACAGAAAGGAGGTGAGTGACTGCCTGGGGCGGGGCGGGCGGATGGGGTTGGCTGCAAGGGGCCAGGAGGAAACCCTCCTGGGGTGAGAGTGATGTTCCCCACCTTGACTGTGGTGTTGGTCGCATGGTCATACATGCTTGTCACAATTCCAACTTTACTCTTAAAATGAGCACCACTTATTGTTGACCAATTATACCTCAGCGTAGTTGATTAAATGAAAACAGTGAGAGCCAATTTCAAACCCATCATATTGGCAAAAATGTTAAAAACTGGCTATGTCAAGTGTTGGTGAGGATAGAGGACAAGGGGAATGCTTCAATGTCATTTATGGGTGTAAAATTTTTTTAAAATCCTTGCTTGAGGAGACATTCCTTGATCTTAGGGAGGGGAGAGGGAGAGAGAGAGAGAGAAGCATCGATTGGCTGCCTCCCGTATGACCAGAGACAAATGCCAAGCCTAGGCATGTGCCCCGACCAGAAATCAAACCTGTGACCTTTCAGTGCATGGGATGCTGCTCCAAGCAGCCGAGCCACACCGGCCAGGGCTTGCATATAAATATGGATATAAATATTGGCACAACCACTGTGGAGAGCCAGCCATTCAGCAAAATCGCTTGGCAGTTTCCAGTAAGTCAAAGGTATATGCACTTGTGACCTAGCAATTCCATTCCTAAGTATACACTGTGACCTAGAGAAGCGCTCACATATGTGTGCAAGGGACACGCGCTGGCTGCAGCAAAAAATAAAAAGCGATCCCAATATCTGCCAAGAGCAAAGATCGATGACTTCTGGTGCAGCCGCTTATAAGACTAAGTTGGTCTATCTCCTCATGAATCATGGAGACAACCGTATCTGAACAACGATAAAAAAAGAAAAGAAAAAAACATGCATAGAACTAAAGTATATTAGGTTGAGTGATAAATGCAAGATATAGAATGATCCATATAGTATGGCACCACTTACGTGAATTGAAGCCACATAAAACAATACCGCGCATCGTTCGCGGGTGTGGGGACGTGTGTGTCAAGTAGGATAAGTGAAGTAGAAGGAGGAACATCAAGCTCGTGGCAGTGATTGGCTGCAGGGAGTGAGGACAAGAGAGGGACAGGATGAGTAGCAGTAGAGGGCCTTGGTTGTATTAGTAATATCATATTTCTTTTTAAAATATAAATATCTTTTCATTTTTATTTTGAGAGCAAGGGGGAGGGAGGGAGGAAGAGAGACAGAAACACCGACTGGTTGCCTCTCTTATGAGCCCTAACCTGGGACCAAACCTGCAACCTAGGCAGGTGGCCTGACCAGGAATGGAACCTGTGACCTTTCAGTCTGCGGGGCGAAGCCCGACCAACTGAGCCACACTGGCCAGGGTGATGTCGTATTTCTTTTAGTAAAAGGAACAATACTGACAAAATTAGATGAGTTTTTAAATTTTTTAGTACTTTTCATATTGAATATTTTAAAAGGAAAGTCTTCCAGTAGTCTTTCAAGAAGCCTATCGTTAAGAGTGTTAGTGTAGGCCCTGGCCCGGGTGCCCAGTTGACTGGAGAGTCCTCCTGATACACCAGGGTTGCAGGTTCAATCCCTGTCAGGGCACATACAGGAGTCAGCCAGTGAATGCGTAAATACGTAGAACAACAAATTGATGTTTCTCTCTCTCTCAAAACAATAAATAAAAATTAAAGAAAAAGAGTGTCAGTATAAATCTATACTTTTTAGGTATAGTCATATATAGAGATAGTATATATAAATATATATGTAATATACATATATACTATGTATGAATGTATATTACACATATACATTATATACTGTACATATACATTTTTTCTCTGTGTGTGTGTATAAGTTTTGTTTTAGTAGGTGCCTACTATACATCCTTTGTGGGACTTGGTATTTTTCATGGATATCATGGACATTTTTCCATATTAGTAATATTGATGTCAATTATTCTTCTAGAAATTTTGTTGTATTTCATTGTGTGGATGTAACATGATTTATTTATTGAACTCATTGTCATCAATAGACATCTAAATAATTTCTTTTTTGTACTATTATAAGCAACATGGCAATAAGCATCTTTTGACCTACATGTTTGCAGAGTAATACCATTATGTCCTTGGGTTCTTAGAGGCAAAATTGTGAGTCACAGCAAAAGACTTACTGTTTTAATAAATATGACCGAATTTCCCCTCTACCAAAGATAGCCCGACAGAACTTCCTTCAGTGGTGAAAACGTTCTGAGTCTGCCCCATTCCACACCCTAGCCACCAGCCTCAAGGGGCTACTTCAGCATTTGAAACAGGGCTGAGTAAGGAACTGAAGTTTTATTTTGACTTAATTTTAACTTTAATAGCCACCTGGGTTAATGGCTAAACACAGCTCTACAGTGTGTGTATAATTTTTCTCTCTTATCGATTATGAAGGGAAGCACTCTTTCCTCTTCCTCCTCAGCGTTAATCAGTGATTGAACTGTGTTTCAGATCCCGGAGAACAGAGAGCACCCACATCTGCTTTTATCTGCTTTATTTTGTTTGGCTTCCACTGATGATTTGATTCAGAAAGGGCTACGGCTGAAAAGTTTGCAAAGTCCTGAGTTAAGGGCTTTCTGAGCCCCGTTCCTGCTCAGAGAGGCCAATCTGAATAAGCAGGAATGGCGGGGTGGCTGATTACAGGACAGCAGCACAATATCTGTGTCTTTTTATAAATATAGATTTTACTCATTTATTTTTAGAGAGAGGGGAAGGGAGGGAGAAAGAGAGGGAGAGAAACATCAATGTGCAAGAGAAACATTGATCGGTTGCTTCTTGCGGGCCCCTGACTGGGAACCTGGCCTGCAACCCAGGCACCTGCCCTGACTGGGAACCGAACCGGTGACCTTTCAGTTTGCAGGACAATGCCCAACCCACTGGGACGCACCGGGTCAGGCATCTGTGTGTCTTGATATCAGAGCAGGAACACTTAGAACCCATGACAAATTACAAACTGGTTTTCTGTCTGCACTAAGACCTTGGTGAAGGTGGTAAGAACTCCCCTGACATCTTGAGTACCCATTTCCTCTCTTCCAGGGTAAAGGCCCCAAAGCCATCATCAACATCAAGGACTTGAATGCCACCTTCCAGACGGAGAAGATAGGGCACCCCCACGGGCTGCAGATCACCTACCGGAGAGAGGGCCACATTAGGAACCTGTTTGTGTATCACGAGAGCGGCAAGGTGAGACGAGGGGCCTTCCCCAGCCCAGCACCCCAGGCTTTGCAGGCCCAGCTCAGCAGTCCCTGCCGCTTGAGATGTGCAGCTACTGTTTGCCTAAATCTGCTGTCACTTTCTGGTCAGGGACAGAAGTGTGAGGAAGGCAGAGCAAGATCAGAGAGAGGAACCTGGCATGTACTATGGGTGTGTCTGTCCAGTGCGCATTCGCTAGGGTAGGTGATTTCAAAGTAGACAGCTGTAAGGCTATGGCAAAGAGGAAAACCTGTCTAGAGAAAGAAGCAAACAAACAAAACTTCAGGAGCCAGGCAAACATGAATGCAGGTTGGATTTGGTCCCAAGGTCACCTGCTGTGGCTGGAGAGACCTCCAAAGTGAGGGCCTACACGGGTCTCCCTAGGATGGCCCCATTCCTTTAGTGCCTGGGACACAAGGAGGTTCTCAACTCCCAGGGCGGGAGAGCTCGCCACTCGGAACACCAGGCCTGCGTGCCCAGCCTGTGGGAGACAAAGGGTAATTATGTTTCATTCCTTCCAAACCACGTCCAAACATCCAAACGAACTTCTCAGCCGCCAGGTTACATCAAAGTGCAACACTGCAGCTATTTGAACAAGTCTTTCTTCCTCCAAATTCCTGGGAGAAAGAATCTGATAAGCCCAGTCCAGCCTCTGCATTGGCTCAGCCTCGATCCAGTTACTGTGGCCAAGAAGGGGTGGGGTAACAGCAGCCCATGTGGCTGCAACTGTGGGTGCAGGTGGGTGAGTGAGAATGGGTGCGGGCAGTTCTCATAGAAGCAGAGCTTGGGCTACAAAAATCTATTACAACATCTAAACTAACCTTCAGGGTGAGGAGAATGTTCCAGGTAATCAGTATGTGCAGGGCAAGGGGAGCAAGGTGGGTGAGGCTTAGCGTTCCAGGAGGAGGGAGCATGCGTTGGGATGGCAAATGGCCTTGTACTGAAGGAGCTCAGAGGACAGAGTAGACCTACTAAGGAGCTTAGATTCTCTTTGCAAGTAGAAAATCACTCTGGCCCCGAGAGGGGTGGGGATGTGGGGACCGACTGGACAGACAAACGGAGACAGAGCCAGCTAGAGAAACTCTTCACCTGCTGAGAGGTGGTGGTGGCTCACACTGCCAGGGGTGCACTCTCTCCACAGCAGGGGGTCTGAGCCAGCTCTGGTCTCATTGCACTAGGAGCAGGCAAGGAGCAGCCCTATTGGAGAAGCGGCCCTATTGGAGAAGCAGCCCCAGGGGCACGTGCCCCCACCTGAACACCGGTCTTTGCCATCAAGTGTGTCCTACTGACCGGCATTACATCTTCTGAGGGATTGTTAGGAATGCAGAATCTCAGGCTCCACCCCACACTCACTGAATCCATATCTGCATTGTAACGAGATCCTCAGGCGGTTCATACACACATGAGAAAAGGTCAAGGGCTGTCCTGGGCCGCTGCATAACTCCCATGCAGTTTACCTTGGTTCTCTCCCAAGACTCTGGGGGTTTTCCCCCAGTGGCTTCCCACTTGCTCAGGCAGGCCTCCCCCTACCCCTGGGCTCTGGCCATGGCCCCCCAGGTGCCTGTGGTCAGCCCCCAGGCCCCTGAGGGGAACTAGGAGGTGTGCATGTGCTGAGAGCGTATGCCCAGATGTAAAGACGCAGCCAGCTTCCTGCCGTCGCTCCCAGTGCCCCCTGCTTCGTCTGACGGCGCCCATGTGTCCTTTGCGTTGTCTCTGCAGGAGATAGTGGACTGGTTCAACACCCTCCGTGCAGCCCGTCTGCAATACCTAAAAATGGCCTTTCCTGAGCTCCCAGAGCCTGAGGTGAGCTAAAAGTGGACTCCAGCTTCCGAGTCTCCTCTCTGCCACCTCCTCTCCTTGTCTGCTGACCTCGAAGACACTCAGAGGCCAGGCTAGGTTGGTTTGTAGGCAAGACCTTGAAACTTGGGGTTGGGTACTTCCGAGGAAAACCAAAGGCTTCCTCCTGGGTTGGCTGGGGGATTGAGGCCTCACACACGGCAAGGTGGCCCTGAAAGGTGGGTGAAGCTCTCCCCTTTGGGGTGCCTGGCATCACCCACCATGTCAAAGGGCTCAGGATTTGGGCATTTCTTCCTGACCCATTCCCCCTCTAAAAGGTACAAATGATGCTCACCATGCCGCTTACAAAGTGCTTTAGAGCCCATTTTATCTCGTATTTCCTTTTAGCTCGCAATCCTGTAGCAGGCACTTAGGTGGAGTGGTTATTCCCATTTTGCCGATGAGAAACTGAGTCCCAGGAAGGTCAAGTGGGTAACCAGAGGTGGTTTTCCTGCTCCCACATCCCCCCTTTGCCCTTCTGGATTCTGGTCTCATGAAGGCGGTGGGATTCCCCCTACAATTCTAGCAGGAACAGCCTCCCTTTCATGGCCCAGGGAGTGCTGAGCCTGAGAACATCATGTTCATTGTCTTCAGATGGCTGGGGCATCCACATACATCCCTCAGGCTTGGCTGGGGAAGCCAACAGAGTCGGGCAGAGGATGCTGCCTCGAGCCAGGAGGCCTGGGCTCTTGTGGATGCTCTGTTGTTAACTTGCCGTGTGACCAGTTCAGGTCACATCACCTCTCTGCACATCTGTTTCCAGATCTGTAAGGTGGTGGTTGATCTGGGTCATCCTCAGGGTCCCTCAGAGCTTTGAGGTGCCATGTTCCCGTGACTGTTTTGGGCCCTACTCTAAGACGATTTTGTAAGTGATGCGAGTGGAGAGACCATGTCAATCCTGGGACTGTCTTACTCCAAACTGTTAGGTCCTCCTCGGAAGGCTGCATGCTCCTTCATTCCAAAGTTTGCCGGCAGCCAAGTGCCTGGACGGGGCCCACTGCAGGCCGGTGGCGAGACGGCACCTCTGTGAACGCAGTCCCAGCCGGCCCGGGTCAGGGTGCTACAGTCTGCAGAGTCAGCACCCAGAGCTGGTGAAGGCACGTTCCCGGGGGCAGTGGGTGGGGAATGCTGACTGCTGACTGGAGAGGACAGGAGAACAAAGTGCAGATGCTCAGCTGTTATCTGGGCTGGCTCTCCAACTTGCTGAGCCCTGCAGAGGAAATTGGTCTTTGGCCAACATCCTCACTGTCTTCTTGCCTCCCTCATCTGCCACCGTTACCCCTTCTCTACCCCCAGTCTCCTCCCTGCCGGCCTCTCTCCCCCCGTCTTTCCTCCTCTATGTCTACGTGAGGTCCTGGGCAATTACCCAGGTCTGGTTCAAGCTTAGGGATCCAGATGCCAGAAACATGGGGAGCCCTGGCGGGGGTAGGGGGGTGGTGTTCCTGAGCTAAGGAACATATGGACTCTGTAGCCAGATAAGCTGATGTGTTACCCAGGGCAGGTCACATTACCTCTCTGAGCCTCAGTTTGCTCATCTGTCACCAAGGTGACAATACGTACCTTCCGGGACTATTGTGGGAATCAAGAGAGCCAAGGCATCTAAGGCACAGTAAACAGTGCTCCACCCTCATGCTTTCCCTAGGCCTAGACTAGCCCTGCCTTGGCTGGGGTTCAGACTGTTGAGCAGTAGGGATTCTTTTGTTCTCCGAATGAAGGCATTCAAGCCGATAGAACATGCTTTAGGGAAAGGGGAGTAGTAGGTACAGTTTGTGTTTTTGGTTTTGGCTCACCATTGTCCCCCTTTCAGACTTCCCATTCCTATTCCCCAGACCCCACTTCCCCTTTGCCTCTGCCCTGGGCCCCGGAGCCCTGGAGCTCACCCTCTGCTCTCACAAGGCTGGGCTGTCACTGGCAGCTCTAGGCTTGGCCAGTTGACCCCCTGGAGCACAGGAGGCCAGCACCAGTCCCTGGAAGCTTCTCTGGGAATAGGATGGCAAGCTGGAAGGGATCTTGGAGACCAAGTCCTCCATGGAAACAGGCTCAGAGAGGCATAAGGTGTGACCGATGCAATATAGCTAGTTGAGGTCAGAACTGGAGCTAGAGCCCAGGTCTCCTGACTCCTAGTCCAGAGCTTTCTCTACTTCTGCTGCCTCCTCTTGGGGTCCATCCTACCAGCAACGTGACCTTGGGAATATCCTCGACACTATTCTATTTGGTGAGGACAGTAATACCCACCACCTCACAGGGTGGCTGAGAGATACTCTCAGAGCCTGATACACAACAGACCTACAGGAGACCTGGACAGCTGGAGGGTCTCCTCAGCACCTTGTCTGTGTCTACCTCCTGGGCTCATTGAAGCATTCCTTAAACTAAGTCCTTAAACCAAGACTCGGCTGTGCTGGGAAACCCTGCAAACATCTGGGGTGCTGTTGCCTGGCTCTGTTGAAATATTAATATTGCATCCATACCACATTCCAAATATAACCCTGTGAACCACGAGTATACATCCTTCCCCATTCCACACTTCCCCTTTTGGGGGGAGCCAAGTTCAGTGGGGAACGCTGAACCCCTGGAGTGTGAGTCAGGGGCTCAGTGTATGTCTCTCTTCCCCCAGCTCGTGCCCCTCATCACCAGGAACTACCTCAAACAAGGCTTCATGGAAAAGACTGGTCCAAAGGTACATTCTGCCGGTCCCCGGGGCACTTCCATGACCCCTGTCCCAGCGGGCAGTAGGGCAGGGTTTGGGGGGTGGGACAATGAGGAAAGGGAAGTGAACCGATGTGTGAGGTCCCGGGGTCCAGGGCCCCAGGGGTTAGCTGGCCGGTGCGGCTGCAGGTGCTTCTCCTTGTTGGCCTTTCCCCTCCGTATGGACACCACCACCCATTCCCTCCCTCCTAACTCCCGGGAGAGCCCAGCAGACAGGGACTCCTTGGGGATTGGCTTTTGCCTTTTCCAGAACTGTGTGCACTGGCCTGGGGTCCCACTGGGACCGTCCACATGAGTCAGGGGCCAGAGATTAGTCTTCGAAAACACACCTATACCCCCATCTTGGGTGCCCACATGGGCATGCCCCTCCCCAGCACAAAGTCAGTCTTGCCCTCATTTGCTAAACCCACCCTGGCCCTTCAGGGGCTGCTGTTCCCACTTATCTACGAAGGAAAAGGAGCCTAGATGCTTCTGGGTCTCCCAAGGAGGATGGGGCACAGGGTGGAGGCTCCTGCTGCCTGCAGGCATCTCAGACCCAGCCTGGGTATTGGGTGGGGGCCGAGGCTCCAAGTCAGGGGTCTGGCTGCAGAGGGTGCGGTAGTTGTGAGGAGAGGAAGGGGGGAGGGAGAGAAGAGAAAAGGAAGGGAAAAGCAGAGGGAGCTCCCTAAAAAAACGCACAAAGCGGCAGCCTCCCAGGGCTTTTTTTTTTAAGGTGTGACATGTTACCAGGATGCTTGTTAAGACTCCCGGGAAAAAGGTGTTAGCAATCAGTGTGAAAGGAAGCCTCAGCGTGAAAACCAGTCGAGGATTTGCACGCTTTGTCTCCTTCTTTCAGCAGCCAGGGCACGCCCGTCCCGGGGTTCTGGCTCGCAGGCTTTCTTTCCCCTGACCTAGGTTAGACTTTGGCCAAGGCCAGTGCTCTCAGCATTGCTGAGCAGTAGCCATTTCTGGTAGATCCCAGATTCCTTTTCCTGAGACTTCTTGTCCGCAGTCTAAGAAAGAGGAAAGTGCCTCTTCCCACCTGCAGCCGCACCTGAAGGCAGCAGGGTGAAGCTGGTAGCGGTGAGGAGGTGGGCAGGGCCTTCAGAACTCCACGGCCTCAGGGAGGCTCCCTGGGTGACCGGGGAGCAGGGACTGACCTGCTCCCTGGGAGACTGGAGGCCAGCCCTCTGACCTTTGACCTTTGTGCTCCCTGGCTAGACCAACCCCAGTACAAGGTTTCCTCTTTTGCAGCAGAGAGAACCTTTCAAGAAGAGGTGGTTTGCCCTGGACCCCCAGGAACGGAGGCTGCTCTACTATAAGCACCCACTGGTAAGAGCCGCTGCTGGCCCCTCCCGGGTTCACCCCGAGATGGAGGTGCAGCCAGTGCTGGTCAGGGACTGTGGTGAGACCACAGGGCAGGAGCGTCCTAGCAGGGGACACAGCTCCACCTTTGCTTGTCTCTAAGTCGACTCCTGGGCATCAGGCTACACTCGCCTCCCACTGCAGGAAGGCCTTTATGTGTGTCCAGAATGTAGTTAAATAGGTTGTTCCTTGTCCTCTAGTCTCCAGGGCCCGCTTCTAAGCAGAAGGCTGGGAAGTGTAGTGGTTAGGAGTGTGGGCTCTAGAATTGAGCTGTCTGGGCCTTGGGTTCAGCCCTGCTACTTTTAGTGCTGTGCCTTGGACAGAGTACTGAGCTCTCTGTGCCTTAGTTTCCTCCTTCAGAAAGTAGGCTTAATAACACTGCCTTCCTGAGGGGTTGCCATGAGGATTATGAGTTACTGCCTGTAGAGCACTTAGCTCCTGGTGCATAGTGTGATCTCTTTTCTAGTCGCAGCCTTTCAAATTCTGGGTCCCGCCCAGCAGAAATCCCCAGCAGGGAGGCGCCCCCACCCCTGCACTGCTTTTTAAAATAGAGTGTGGGGGCTATCACGGCTGCAGGAGCCCCTCTGCCCCGGGTGTGGTGTCTGACGACCACGTGTCCTCTATTTTCAGGACGCCTTTGAGCTGGGCCAGGTGTTTCTTGGGAGCAAGGAGCAGGGGTACGAGGTGTATGAAGACCTGCCCAAGGGCATCCGAGGGAACCGCTGGAAAGCAGGCATCACCGTGGTCACCCCCGAGCGCAGATTCGTCTTCACCTGCCCCAGCGAGAGGGAGCAGCAGGAGTGGCTGGAGAGTTTTCGGGACGTGCTCTCCCGTCCGTTGACACCCCTCAACCTCCTCAGTAAGATGCAGGGCCTGGGGACTGCTCTTTGGGTCAAAGGCAAAGGGCAGGCTTCTTCACCTGGGTTCAGCTCTGAGTCCTGACTCCCAGATCTTGGCTCCTGGCTGCGCTTTTCCATTTTCTTCTCTTCCTGCCTAAGGAAAGTATGGACAGTGCGCGTTACTGCTGGAAAGCCCTCTCTGTCCACGCTAAATTCCTCTTTCAGGAGCCCTTTCCTCAGTAGCATCTGGAGAAGTTTTGCCCTGGCAGAGCCTGGTTTGATCCCCTTCTCTGCTGAGTTCAGGGGCCCAGCAGTCTCTGCCTCCGCCAGCCCACTCCCCTAAGGCCCGTTTCCTGGGAGAAGAGCCTGGCCTATTATCATTAGCTCAGGTCACAGCCGCTGGGCAGCTACCAGGACTGCGGGTTCCTCCCCACTCACAGAGGGAAGGCCATTTTTAGGGCCCTTTTCTCTGGGTCCTCCCTTCTGTCTGCCCTTCTCCTACTGCCCCCTTCACTCTAGATAGGCCCCGGGTAGGCTTCCCTGTCTGCCAACAGCCCTGTGAATAAAGGGGAGACATTCTGAGCTACAGCAGGAACCACCTGACCCAGGGCCCCGCTTCTGAGACCCTAAGGAGAAGTTCTATGTTTTGGAAAAGTACAGACTGAGCAAGTGACCCCACACAGCCCTTTGGGAGAAACCCTCGTGCCCTTTGAGTCTGACCAGTGTAAACACAAACTCTCCTCGCTTTCCAAAATCTCAGAGCCAGTGCGCCTCTGAAGCAGACTCAAGCTGTTCCCGAAGCTCATCAGCGGCGCCTTTCCCTGGGGCCTGTGTGTCTGAGTCTCTCTGATTTTGTGTCTCACTCTCTGCTCTGCTCTTTGCTTTGTGTCCCCTCTGCCTCTCACCCTTTCAGTCCTTTTAAAATTCTGGTTCCCCGTCCCCTGCTGTCCCTTCCCTCCCGTAGGACTGCATTGTCACAGCCACCCCCTCACCCCTCTTCTTTTCCCCTTGCAGCTGCATCAACAGAGAGTGGCCACAGCAGCAGGTGACCCACTGGCTGAGCAATGGGCTGGCCACTGGCCATGGGAGCTCTCAGTGGGAAGGAGTGCTCAACTCAGCCTTGGTTACCCAGCAGGAGTGCCCTGCCATTGGCAGCCATGGCTGGCAGTCGACTCTGCCAAGGCTAAAGCTTTGGCCTTCACCAGCCAGCTCCCTCGGCCTCACCTCTGCCCAGCCCTGGGGGTGGGGGGTCTGGTACAGGAGGTCCTCAAGGCCCAGGACATACTCAGTGAAGGCACTGCAATGGAAAGGACCCCACAGCACCACACAAGTGGTATGTTTGCCCAGCCCTGCCGCCAAAAAAATTTAATCTGACTCTAACCATGAGGAAATAGTCAGACAAGTCTATGTTGGGGACATTCTGCAAGATAACTGACCTGGACCCTTCAACAATGCCCAATCGTGACAGATGAAGCAGTGTGGAAACTACCTGTGATTAAAGGGCGCTAGAGCAACACCATTGCAATTTGTGATTCCCGATTGGATCCTGGGTTTCACAAACAGCTATAAAGGACATACATTTGAATATGGATGTATATTAGCTGGCAGTAAGATTGTGATAATGTGTTGTATTTGTGTAGGAGAATGCTCTTGTTCTTAGGGCATATGTATCGAGGTGGTCGGGGTAAAATATAATACATTTCCTGTCCACAACTGGCTCTTGAATATTCAGCAAAAAATAAGTGTATGCGTTCATGTACATGTATACAGTCTACACATATAGAGACAGTATGTACATATATGTACTATATATATTGTATATATGGAAGGTGGAATATATATGTGTATATATACACACACACACGCGCGGGGAGAGAGAGACAGAGAGCTGCTGTGCAGAGATAGAGGGCAGCTGAGGAATGCACAGCAGTGATTTTCAAGCCTGTTCATCTCCTGGCATATAAACTAATTACTAAAATTCGGCGGCACACCAAAAATGTATTTTTTGCTGATCTGACAAAAAAAAGAGGCATAATTTTGATTCATTCATACCAGATAGCTATTGTGTTGGCTGTTGTTATTTTTTAATTTGACAATCTAAGGGAAAGAGGTCAATGCCCCTGACTAAATAGTCAGGTATTGCATGTTTTGGGGTTTGTTTATTTTTTTGGCTTGCAAACTTTTTTAATAACATAAAATCCATTTATATGATCAATTTAACACAGTATATTGGTATAACATGCAAAGGCAAGGCATGAGGAAGGAAAGAGGCTGTCCTTGGTCTCTCTGGGATCTAGGCCACGGCATGCTAGAGCCAGCTTATGCGGCACTGCATGTTTTTAAATCTCTTTTGGCACATCAGCTGAAAATCGCTGATCTAGATGAAGTATAGATGGGCCTTTCTTGTCCTATTCATGCAAACTTCCTCTAGATTTGAAAGTGTTCAAATTTAAAACTTAGGGGGAAAATTTTTTAAAAAAACATTCATTTTTCTGCCCTGGCTGGTGTAGTTCAGTGGATTGAGCACCGGCCTGTGAACTGAAAGGTCACTGGTTCAATTTCCGGTCAGGGCACATGCCTGGGTTATGGGCCAGGTCCCCAGTTGGGGGGGCGTGAGAGGCAACCACAAATCGATGTTTCTCTCCCTCTCTTTCTCCCTCCCTTCCCCTCTGTCTAAAAGTAAATAAAATCTTAAAACACACACACACACATCCACTTTTCACGACTAAAAAACGGTGTTCTCCCTACGTGAATCAAAAATGTTCCTTGGGAGAGTTCCATCTCGGTGCACAATTTAGAAGAAATAAAAGCCTAGATAATACAAAAAGCCAGTGTTCGCATTGATCGTCCTGGAAGGAGAGAAGGCAGCCAAGGAGACAGCTCCACAGGGCAGAGAGCTCTTCAACCCCCGTGTCCGGTCTGCCTGGCCACAACGTCAACCCTGCTGGAAAACTCACTTCCCTGTCTCGGTGCCTTGGTTTTTTTTTCTCTTTCAAATGAGGAAGTTGTACTAACTATTGAAGCTCAATGGAAGCAACAAGTATTTTTGATCACCTCCAAGGTGCCAGGCTCTGTGCCAAGCCCTGGGAGTAGGCAGGAACCCAGTGACGTGGTCCCTGCCATCACCGATTACAGACTTCGGGAGGCAGACCATGCTGAGGGCAGGACCATGAGGTGAGTGTTCAGAAAGGGGAAGCGCGGGCTGCAGCGGAGCATGTGGCACCAGGGTTCACCCTCACAGAGCGGGGGAAGGAGGCCTCCTCCGTCTCCAGAAAGTGACGTTGAAGTCAAAAGCTTGAACCTGTTTAGAGGTGATTCAAAAGGTTTAGGATGAGGCAAGAAAATCTGTGAAGACCCCAAGATGGGAGAGAGAACTGGGAGAAATCTTGAAGGCCTGAAATGTCACAGAAATCAATCGCCAAGGTCTCGGCTTAGGATTCTTTTTTTTCTCCAAGTGCCGTGTAGAAAGACATTGGGTGTTCTCTCTTCATTTCGGTGGAGACCTAGAGGGTTGGGAGGTCTTTTAAAGGAGATTCTTGGCTTTTTGTGGTATTTTCCTTCGGATCCCCCAATAGGAGGACAAGCGCTACCATTGGGTGTCATTTCTGAGTCTCCCCGACCGCTCAGACAGAGAAGTGGCCGCTTCCTCCTCTGGCTTCTAAAGCATCTTGGAAATGTTTCAGCACTTCCAAGGGATACTAAAGGTCAGTGTACTTGCCTGCCTTTTTTTTAACCTCGTCTGAGCTCTGTTGGCTGTATTCTACTAAATTCTGAGGCGAACGACCAAAGCCCTAGTTCTGCCCTCAAGAAAGAGAAGTAAAACTACTTGAGAGAAACTAGGATCCTTAGGAGCTCCTCAGAGGGGCAGAGAGCAAGATGCAAGAGATGCAGACAGAGTCCCAGTGCAATGGTGCCTGGCGGACGCCTGGCTGGATTTCTGCCTTTGGGTTCCCAGAGGGTTCCTCTGTACACTTACATTAAAACCTTCTTCTCCCTTTGACTTGTTAGTACAAGGAAGTTGCTGTTACTTGAGTCAGACCGGCCTCATAAAGCTCTCCAGAAGAGGTATATCTATGCTGATCCTAAAAAATGAGTAGAAGGTACTTGGGTTGGGGTGGGGGAAGAAAGAGAAAGAAGTGTGTACAAAGGCCCATAGACAGGAGAGACCACAGCCTGTTCTGGACACTTTATTTTATTTATTTATTTTTACAGAGGGACAGGGAGGGAGAAAGAGGAGAGAAGCATCAATGTGTGGTTTTTCCCTTGTGCGCCTCCCAGTGGGGACCTGGCCCATAACCCAGGCATGTGCCCTAGACTGGGAATCTAACCTGCGACCCTTTGATGTGAAGGCAGGCACTCAATCCATTGAGCCACACCAGCCAGGGCTGTTCTGGAAACTTTAAATAATTGAATATGGCCAGAGCCCAAGTTGTTGGGAAGAGGAGGAGTAAGAACAGATGAGACTGGAGGGGGTCTGCTTCCAATTATGGTGGAGTAGCTAATTCAGAACAACCGTTTCACAGACAACAGTTAGAAACTCTGTACAGGCTACAACAAAACAATGAACTGAAGGTCCTGGAGAAGACCTAAGCAGAAAGAAACTAGAGAGAAGTTGCCACTAGAAAGCAAGGAGTGGTGTGGGAGAGATTCTCACTTTTTAGCTTTTCACAGGGGCCTGCCAGTTCATGAAGCTGTTGAAAAAGACAGAAAACAATTTAACTCTGTATGTGGTTGCTATTCATCCAAGTCATTGCATGTAGCAATAATTCTTTAATTTCTTTTGCTGTGTAGTGCTCCATTGTATGGATATACCATCGTTTGTTTATCCAACGGAATAGTATTCAGCAATGAAAAGGACTTATTGATACATGTGACAATATCCAGGATTGGGACTGCTGGGTCACAGGGTAGGTATATGTTTAGCTTTATAACAAATGGTCAAACTGTTTTTCAGAGTGGCTGTACCATTTCACATGTCCGCTAGCAATGTTGGGGGTTCAGTTACTTTGCATCCTCACCAGCACTTGGCATTGTATGTTTAACAGTTCTAACAGGTATACAGTGCTATCTCCATGGTTTTCTTTTGCATCTCCCTAGTGGCTCTGATGTTAGATATCTTTCCATGTGCTTATTTGCCAACCTTATATCTTCTTTGGAGAAGTGACAGTTTGTGTCTTTGTCCATTTTTTTAATTGGGTGTTATGTTTCCTTATTGTTGATTTTTGAGAGTTCTTTACACACACCGGAACCAGTCCTTTGACAGACATAGGAGGTGCAAATATTGACGTGGGATGTACAAATGTTTTCCCCCAAACTTTTCATTCTCTTGACAGTGTCAATGAAGCCCTCTTTTTTAAAAATATATTTTATTTATTTATTTTTAGAAAGAGAGGGAGGGAGAGAGGGAGAAAGAGAGGGAGAGAAACATCCATGTGAGAGAGAAACATCAATGGGTTGCCTCACATGTGCTCCAACTGGGGATCGAACCCACAACCTAGGTGTATACCCTGATCGGGAATTGGACTGGCAACCTTTGGCTTTGCAGGGCGATGCCCAACCAGCTGAGCCACACCCAATCGTCAGGGCCCAGTAAATCCTTCTTTAATGAAGGCATCGAGGTCAAGGTTTATTACATTCCTCTAATTTCTGCAGATTTTTATTGGTGACAATGTTTAGCATCAAAAATGGGGTGTTTTGGCTTACGTTTGCATGTTTTGAGTTCATATATTATAAAGCGGAGTGGAAGTAAGGATGGTGTACATTTAACAACTCTTCCTTCCCCTGACAAAATACACTTTGTCTCTGAGAGAATCCAGGAAGAGCAAAGCAAAGAAAGCACTGGTAGATGTTAAGGAAAGTCGCACCTTATTTCATTCAGCGCACAAACTCAAGGACCTCGTCCTCTGTCCCCTAACAGTGTTAGAACCCAGTGCCATAGGGATGTGTATTAACACACCTACCTGAGCCCGGACGGTGTGGCTCAGTTGGCTGGACATCAGCCCCCAAAGCAAAAGGCTACAGGTCTGATTCCCGGTCAGCGCATATGCCTCGGATGTGGGCCTGAGACAGCAGCTTGATGTTTCTCTC
The DNA here is from genome assembly GCA_007922815.1 of Macrotus californicus. Lineage (NCBI taxonomy): Eukaryota > Metazoa > Chordata > Mammalia > Chiroptera > Phyllostomidae > Macrotus > Macrotus californicus. Next base: position 26,405 of record VMDR010003097.1, on the reverse strand, counting down.
CATCTTTTTCTCCCTCCCTTCTCCTCTCTCTGAGAATAAATAAAATCCTTTTTAAAAAACCTACTTGAATTTAACAATGATGTCAGGCTCTCTGACAGAAAATGAGTCTGATTTGACAGACTGGTTTGACTATGAGAACTGGTCTTGCCAATTAGGTTATGTGGCCAATTTTTTCACAAATTAAATGAGTTAAATCTGAAGCCCCAAATTTTTATTTTTTAAAGGTTTTATTTATTTATTTTTAGAGAGGTGAAGGAAGGGAGAAAGAGAGGGAGAGAAACATCAATGTGTGAGGGAAACATAGATTGGTTGCCTCCCATAGGACCCCAGCTGGGGGCCTGGCCTGCAACCCAGGCATGTGCCCTGGCTGGGAATTGAACCAGTGACCTCTGGGTTCACAGGCCAGCACTCAGTCCACTGAGCCACATCAGCCAGGGCAAAGCCCCAAATTTTTAAAGATAATATATTTCAATCATTTAAGATAAAAGTACCTTTTCATAAAAATATTAGATAGACAAGGGTGTACTGAAATGTATAGTATTCTAATTTTCCTAGCCCTTTCTGAGTATATCAGGTTAAACAAAGTGACTCTGAGTAGAAGAGTAACTGGTATAATTTATGGTATTTTGCTAAACCTTAGTAACACCTTTTTAGCATCCCAGAAAATGAGAAAGTGAATACTTCCAGTGATCTTTTAACCCAGGTAGTTTCAAATTCTTTGCTCTCAACAAAAATTAAGGGAAATCTAATCAAGTTGTCAGCAGAGAGATTTACTAATTTCTGATGATGGATTATGATGTAGTTTTGGGGTACATATCTCAGAAAATGTTCAACAAAATATGACATTATTGTCATCTATTTATAAGGTGGACAAGGTTTCTCAGCACTAACATTGATAAAAACAAAAAATAGGAATAGTATTGCTGAATCTTGTCTAATTCTAGTGCTAAGTAATGTTCCTCATTCATACAATTTATAGCAAAAAGAAAAAAGAATAACAACAAATAATACAATTTAAAAATGGGCAGAAGATCTAAATAGATAATTTTTGAAAGAAGACATACAAATGCCCAACAGGCGCATGAAGAGGTGCTCGACATCATTAGTCAAGGGAGAAATACAAGCCAAAACACAATGAGATATCGCCTCCCCTTTTGGAATGGCTATCATCAAAAAAGACAAGAGATAACAAGGACTGGAAAGGATGCGGAGAAAAGGGAACTCCTGTGCACCGTGGGTGGGAATGTAAATTGGTGCAGCCACTGTGGGAAACAGTAAGGAGTTTCCTCAAAAAGCTGAAAATAGAATTACCCTATGATCCAGCAATCCCACTTCCGGGCATATATCAGAAGGAAATGAAATGATTGTCTCATAAAGATATCTGCACCCCATGCGTCATTCACAATTGCCAAGACATGGAAACCACCTGAGTCCCCATCGGTGAATGCACAGATGAACAAAATGTGAGACAGATAGATGTATATATACATATTATTCAGCCACTAAAAAGAAGGAAATCTTGCCTTTTGTGACAACATAGATGGACCTTGAGGGCCTTATGCTGAATGAAATGTCAGACAAAGACAGACAAATACTGTATGAACTTTGCTGGCGTATGAAATTTTAAAAGCCAAACTCATAGACATAGAGAGTAGGATGGTGATTGCCAGGGGCCGAAAGTCAGGGAAAATGGCGAGATGCTGGTCAAAGGGCACAAGTCTCCGGTGATAAGATGAGGAGACTCTGGAGGTGTAACGTACGGCACGGTGACTGTAGTTGACTACACTGTCCTGTATACCCGAACACTGCTGACAGAGTAAGTCGTCAATGTTCTCACATGACCCCCACCCCCCACGGGTAGTTATGTGAGGTGATGGCGGTGTTTGCTGACTTTTTTGTGGTGATCATTTTGTAATATCTACAATGTCAAATCATCATGATATACACCTTAAGCTTACACAGTGTTATATGTCAATTACATCTCAAGCTGGGGAACAAAAACTATTGTTTATCCACAGATAAATGCATTTGAAAAGGAACCAGCCCATCCATCTCACAGAGCTATAATTCCAAGAACATTTTTACTTTTTGTTTAACAGTTATTTCTACAAACTTACAATGTCTTTCTGTTTTGATGGACACCTAATAATAATTGTAATGATAATCTGATCTGAAGGAAAAACTTAACAAGAGCCTCTTTGTCATAAGAAGTAAAACAGACTTAACATTTCAACATGTTTACATGTTTTTGTTTCAGAGAATTATTACAAAGTGATCAAAGTGATTAGAACGTGATAAAAAGCTTCCGTGCATACATTACCTTAGAATATAGTTCTGTGGAGAAAGTGCAGTGGAAATACAAGTCCATGAAGATGAAAGGCTGATACAATTTCTGATGTAAATGAAAGACTCATTCATGATCTTTACGGCGAGGGCTGACTACTCCTACCCTTCCCGCATGTTTTTGCCTAAAACTTTAGGAGGTGTCCAGGGAAAAAGTTCGAAGATCACTGGCTAATGCCCTCTCTCAAAAAAACGCGGGTGTGTAATGGAGGACAGGAGAGGCAGCTGGAGGGAGGCTTGTAGCAAAGGAAATTTTATTTTTTAAGATAGACGTTTTGACCCTGTGTTTGGTATCACGCCTATTTTTCAGAAAAGAGCAGCACAAAGAAGCCATGCGTTTACCCCAAATGAGGAGAGCCTGGAACGAACCCCAGGCCATTCAGCTGCCCCTTGAACAATGTGGGTTGGAACTGTGGGGGGAACTGTGGGGGTCCACTTACATGTTTTCCTTCCCGGGAGTCTGCAGATGCGGAGCGCCCACTGTATATGTTGATCTATGTCATTTTATATAGGAGACTTGAGCATCTGTGGATTTTTGTATCCACGGGGGTCCTGGAACCAATCCTCCTGCCCATGGATACTGAGGGACAACTAAGTTTTGGGAAAGTCCAAAGTTATACGTCGATTTTTTGACTGCCCAAGGGTTGGTGTTCCTAACCCCTGAGTTGTTCAGGGGTCAGGATAGGCTAGGCTATGCTGCCACACCCACTAAATCTCAGTTAACTTAACATTTCTCAAGTTTATTTCTCTCCTTTACCACTCATCCTAGCGTGGGTTATTAGCAGGGGGGATTGCTCATCTTGGCAGTTGAGAGACCCTGGCCACCAGATGATGGCTTCATCTCCACAGCCATGGCAGCTGGCAGAAAAAGATACTACGATACTCACTAGCTTTTAAGCTGATGGGAAGTTCACAAGTATTATTTCTGCATGTTTCAAGTGGGTCAGAGAAGTGCCAATCCTACCAGGTGCCTAGAAAGGGCAAGATTTGGAAACTTCGATGAGCAGAGCTAATAGGTAAGTTTTATTGACTACTACCTGTCATTTCCAGTATTGGAAATAGCCACAAATTTGTATTATCTGGTGCCTACTTTGAGATCATGTAAGATAAGGGTAAAATATAAGACATTGTTAATTCATTTCAACAGATCAGAGCGAAATGGGCTCTGGTCTCTGCCAGTTATTGTCATGTGGACCTGGAAGTTCCTTCGCCTCTTGGGGTCTTTGGAGAGGGTGTGATGCTCTTCCAGCTCCAACGTTTTCTGGTTGTGATGAGCTTAGGTGACGCGCTTCCAGCCAGCAGACTGCAGTAAGGAGACAGCCGGACAAGCCTGCATTGTAACAGCGATTTTAAAAGTCTAGGGTCACTCGACTTTTCATGTTTGAGTCATCTAGGGGAGGTTTTTTAAACTGTCCGTGGCCGGCCTCCTTCCCAAGCCCTCTGGGAGCGGAGCCCCAACAGTGGTATTTTTAAAGAGCTTCCCAGCCTTGTGCGCTGTGTGTTCTTGAATCCCTAACTGCTTGTTAAGGGGCTGGATGACACCTAGTGGACGCATTCTTTTCAAAGAATCTGAAATCGAATCTTTTTTCTTCTCCCAAGTGTTGTCGGGGTTGCATTTTAATGGGGGGACATCCAACTAGAGGAAATCTCCGGGGCCCCGGCGCACTCCTAACGGTTTGAGGTGAGCTGATTTCCCCGCGCGGGGCCTGCGGTGAAGCCACCTGTGCACAGGGGGCGCAGCGCGCTGCGCGGCGGGTCTTGCAAGTCAGCTTTCCGCGGGACGCGAGAACGGAAAGAAGCGCCGACTGCTACGAGGGGAGGAAGAGGCAGCGAGAGGAGGGCAGAGGAAGAGCTGGGGAGGAGCCGGAGGAGACGTAGCTGCGGGCGGGCGGTCCCCGGTGTGGCCCTGCTTCCGGGCGGCGGCCTGGTCACCATGGCGGGCCTGGACAGCGGCCTGACCGTTCCCGTGTGGCTGGCCGAAGACGACCTGGGCTGCGTCATCTGTCACGGGCTGCTCGCCTGGCCCGTCACGTTGCCCTGCGGCCACAGCTTCTGCCGAGCTTGCTTGCAGCGCATGTGGGGCGCGGGGCCCTCCTGGTCGTGCCCCACCTGCCGGGAGGGCAACGCGCAGCCGCTGCAGCTGCGCAAGAACACGCTGCTGCAGGACCTGGCCAACAAGTACAGCCGCGCGGTGGGCGAAGCGGAGGGCGCCGCGGGCCGGGCCCCGAGCCCCGGCCCCGCCCCCCCGGCCCCCGGCCGCGCCGCGCCGCAGTCGGTAGGGTGGCGCCTCTGGCTCCCCTCTGTCGCCCAACCTGTCCCTGCCCAACCTGTCCCTGCCGCCTGCTGCCGCCGCCCAGCTCCCCCTCCATGGCTCTTCCTCCCTCATCCTTTCTACTTTCAAATTACTTGTCTCCATCTAAAAGTAGAACCTGCCCTTCTCGACAGCTCGGAAAAGTAGGAAGAAGCAGGGAAAAAAGTTTCAAATCCGAAATTCTGTCAGACTCGTTGCCATGCTCCTGGGCACAGTCACACTTCTTTCCACTCTTTCCACTGTCTGTGCGAGAGTTTTTTATTGTGGTGGAATTCATATAACAAAATCTGCCGTGTTAACCACTGCTAAGTGTATAATTCAGCGGCTTTAGTTGTGTCTACTCACCGCCACTGTTCCAGAACTTTCTCATCACGACAAGCAGGACCTCTGTCTGTGCCCACTACGCAATGACCTCTCCTGGTCCCCGCCTCCCGCCTCTGGTCGCCTCTGACCTGCTCGCTGCCGCTGGGAATCGCCCCCTCCAGCGGTGGCACGCACGTGGCGTCCTGCAGCACCTGCCGCTCGGGCCTGGCCTCTTCCCCTTCCCCTCTTTTCGGGGCTCGCTCACGTGGCGCCCTGTGCCCGAGCCTCACTCCTTCCTGCGGCTGAGTAATAGTCCTTCGGGTGTGTGCGCCGCACGTTTAAGAACTCCATTCATCCGTCCGTGGACATTTGGGTCGTTTCCACCTTTTGTTACTGTGCGCGGTGTGAGAGAACATTGGCGAACAAGTACCCAAGTCCCTATTTTCATTTCTTTGGGGTAAACACTCAGGAGGGTATTTGCTGGGTCAGAGTGTAATTCTGTGTTTAACTCATTACGGAGCAGCCAAACTGTAATCCACGGCAGCTATGCCATTTTCTGTTCCAGCCAGCGAAATAGGAGGGGTCGATTTTCCCCAGCTTCTGCTCCCGGGACTTAAGGGTTTCGCCCCCAGTCTTTCGCGCCGGACATCTGCGAGTTCCGTCCAGCATGTGTGAGCCATGCCCACCGCCCTTCGGGCCTAAGCGCGGAGCCAGGCGAAACCAAGATGAATGTCTGTGCCATTCCTTCTGGCAGCCCCCGCTCCAGCTTAGAACAGACCTACATGACCATTTGTGAATAAGGTCTGCTCTGCTCCCTCGGGAACCAGGACCAGGGCCCAGGCTGGGGATCTCGAATGCTCTCATTGAGTCAGGGAGGGAGTGGGGAAGGGCAAGGAAAGGCACTGCAAGCGTTTCTACTGCCAGGTTGCTCTTTTTTTGATTCGGTGTTTTCCAGAGTTTTGACAAAGTTGGTTCTGGCAGTTTCTGCTTGTTTTCCAATGTTTCTGTGGGGCCCAGGAGGGGGCGGTGTTGCTAGCTTGGAGCTGCCTACACCATCTTTTTGTTGTTCTCTGGAGTCTTTGTTTGTTTTAGTCTTCACGCAAGGATATGTTTATTGGTTTGAGAGAGAGAAGAAGGGAGAAACATCTGTCGGTTGCCTCTGGGATGCACCCTGACCAGAGACGGAGCCCGCACCCTAGGCATGTGCCCTGACTGGGGATCAAACCTGCAACCTTTTGGTGCACCTGGTGGTGCTCCAACCAACCAAGCCACCCAGCCGGGGCTCTCTGAAGTCCTATTAAACTGAGTTGAGGTTATGTTGTATAGGCAGGTTGTGTCTTTTTTAAGAAATGAATTAATAGACTTTATTTTCTAGAGCAGTTCTAGACTTACAGAAAACTGAGCAGATAGTACAGGAAGCCCTTATATACCCCTCACAGTTTCCCCTATTATTAACACCTTGCATTACTGTGGTACGTTTGTTACAATTGATTAACCAATATTAATACCTTGTTATTAACTAAAATCCATAGTTTACATTAGGGTTCCCTCTTCATGTTGTACAGTGCTCTGGCTTTTGACAAATGTTCGAGGTCATGGATCTACAGTTTGGGCTAATGATGCAGTTTTACTGCCCTGAAAACCCCCTCTGCCCCTCTTCTTTGCACCCCCAACCCTAACTCTGGCAACTACCGATCTTTTTTCCATCTCTTTGGTTTTGCCTTTTCCAGAATGCTGTAGAGTAGGAATCACACAGTGTCTAGCCTTTTCACACTGGCTTCTCTCACAAAGCAGAATTAAGTCTTGTGGCGTAGCTCATTTCTTTTTATTGCCAAATAATATTTTGTCCATTCACTTTTTGAGGGACATATCAGTTGCTTCCATTTTTTTTTTGCAATTATGAATAAAGCTTGTTCTCTACTTTAAATCATATAGACAGCATTATCCCTCCAGTTCTTAAAACTCTTTGTTGATATAGCTTATAGTGACTGAATATACTCTGCATTGGCTTTTATATTAAAATGATTGTCTTTGGAGGGTAGGACATTTCTTCTTTTTCATTTTCTGCATTTTCTTCGTTTGCCACAATAAGTGTGCATTTCTCTTGTGGAGAGAAAAAGCAATGCAGTTATTTTTAAAAGTTTTTCGTTTTCTCTGGTGCCTGGATAAGGGGTCCACTCCAGAGGTCCAGCTGCTTGAATATTTAGGAGAAGGGCCTGGAGATTTCAGAGCAAACAATGTTACCATCACTTTGAGTCTCCAAGATCCTGTCACTGGGAACAGTTAGGTAGATCCTTTTCCCTGTGGAAGAGAAGGAGGGATGGTCACTTTCATTTTTGAAAGGAGTGGACGGACACAGGATAAGTGAGAGGCAAGAGAGGAGCTTAAACCTGAGCCAAATGCCTTCCACTGCACCGCTCACTTTATCAGCTGCCACCTCCCCCACCTACCTACCAAATCTCCAGGCTCATACCCATCTCTTCTCTGACTTCCCCTGTTCATAGTGACCCCTAGGCTTCACTTTACACTTCCATCCCCCTGCCTTGGTCCTGATAGATGGACTCTGGTTTCCTGTTATGGCCACCAGACGATCATTAAGGGAAATGGGCATGCAAAAGGTTTGGGGAGCCCACCTGCTTGTCTTCTGAATATTTTTGTCACTTCCTTGCTTGTTCTGTTATCCAGACTTTACCCTCCATCTAGAGCTGATTCCTGGGTCCAGCTTTGTGTTCTGCTTTGCTCTTTTAAAGGTGGCGGCCCCGAAGAACATCACAGAAGCAGGTCAGGAGTTGGCAAAGCTGGCGGAACAGCTTGTAGACATTGTCAGGAGCCTTCAAAGTCAGACACAGCTCCCAGAATCTGGACCAGACAGTGACCTGAACATCTCAGGCACGGTAGGCTCAGCTGGGAGAGGAAAGGGGGTTGTCAAGGGGTGGGGGTGGAGGGGTGGGCAGGGCTAGAGACAGCCTCCAACTGGAGCAACATGAATATGTTTGCAGTGCAAGGACGCACCAAGTCTCAATCCTTTACTATTCTCTTTACTGCCCGGCAGGGTGACTGGAAGTTTGGAGTGCTTGAGGTGAGGTAGGAAAGCTTCAGGTTGCCTAGGTTCCATCCTTCTCACTCCACCTAACCAGCTCTAAGATCTCCTGTGGCCTCTGTGTAAACCCTGCAGGCACGCCAGTCCTCCAGTCCTCGTTGTCCCTAACCCCGCAGCAGCCTTGGCACAGTTGGACCCCACCTTCGTCCTTGAAGCTTTCTTTTCCCTCAGCTTCTGCGATGCGAGTCTTCCAGCCTTCCCCTGTTTCTCTCTGGCTGTCCCTTTTCCGTCGGGTTTGCAGGCTCACTCTCCCCTGCTTAGCCGCAAAATGCTGGGGTTCCTCAAGTCTGAGCTGTGGGTCCCTCTCTCCTCTCCACATCATGGCTTTACTTAGCACAAACAGAGCTCCGGCCTGGCCACTGCTCTGAGCTCTAGTCTGGAACCTTCCGTCTCCTATTTTTCCCTTGGCGTCTCAAAGGCACATTCCTTTAACATGCCCCCAACCGTTCCTTCTCCGGAATTCCCCACCTTCCTGGCACTGTTATTCTTCCAGCCCAAGCCAGAATCTGGGAGTCAGGTCACCTCCTCCCTCACCGGCTGAAGCATCTCTCCTTCCACACTTCTCTAATCCAGGTTTACGACCATCTCGCCTGGATTGCTACAGTAGCCTCCGAATTGCTCCACTCTCCTCCCTCCAGTCTGCTGTCCTCGTGGTCATCAGAGTGACCCTCTTAAACACAAATCTAATCCTATAACTCATCCTTAACACACTGTAATGACATCTGTCTGTGTAGGATTAAGAACTGCCCCCCTCCCACACACACACATACAAAGAATCAACACGTCTGCCTTCTCATTTTACCCAGCTCTTCCTGGCTCTTCAACTTCCAGCCACACCGGCTCCCAGCAGACCCCCCAGGATGCTGTCACACATTTTCCAGTAATGCCTGCTAATTTTTCAGAGCCCAACTAGATCACCACTTTCTTGGAGAATCCTTCATGCACCTTTCATGGACAGCAGTTGTCACAGCTGCAACTTGGTAACAACTGGTGCCATAACTCAGACAATAACCTGCAGTAATGCCCTCCCTCTTCTCCTGCACTGGACTGTAAGCTTCCTGAGGGTAGAGACCTTGATGGCTTTTGTTCTTTTGCTCACCCTTGTAGCCCCAGGCCTAGCACAGTGTAGACACTCCCACTGAACGAGGGAGCAAGTGTGGTTGGAAAGTCTGGAGTCTGACTTTCAGACCTGGTCTTGCCACTCACCAGTGTTGTGACCTTAGGCAAGTCATTTCACCTTTCTGAGTCTCAGGTTCCTATCTGTAAGACGGGAATAATGAGGCCAGTTAATTTGATGGGGGGATTAAAAGGGATTTTGTATAAGAAAGTGCTGTAGCAATGTGAAATGTAGAACAATAAAATTAACTCTGGCAATTTTCAGTTAAACTTCATGAACTTTAGCTTCTTTTGCAAAATGGGGACCATAAACCTACTTTGGAAGGTTGTTATGCAAATTAGAAGTGAGTAGGGGAAGGTAGTCCAGAACTGGTGCCTACTACTATTATGATTGGTGGAAGAAAGGGGAAATGGCTTATGGGAAGTCGGGCAGGAAAGTTGGGGGCTGGAGGGGGAAGGAGCAGATGGGAGGCTGTGCTGGGGACTAAGAGGTCCCGAGGTCAAAGAAAACCAGTGAGCCTGTGCTGGGGGCCCCAGAGAGCGGGGCCTGTGCAGACAACAGGTTTACGCTGGCTCCGGAGAAGCTGTGTGATGGAGTGACAGCAGTCTGGGGAAGATTCGTCTGCCCGTGTAGCTTGTCTCAGCGACTTGCCTATCTGCGTTACTTATTTTGTAAAGCCTCTGTTATATGGGCCTAGAAACTTTTAACTTTTTTTAACATTACTTAAGGAATTTATATTTATTATACAAAGCACTAGAAAATACATAGCAGTTGAAAGAAATTCAGTGAAAATCATCCATAACCCCAGCACTCATTAACATTTTTGCTACACTATGTGTTACTCCAGATTGTTTTCAAGGCGTGTATTTTGAGGGCCTAATTATGTGGGTTTTTTTTTCAGATTTATTTATTTATTTATTTATTTTTTAGAGAGAGGGGAAGGGAGAGAGAAAAGGAAGGAGAGAAACATTGATCAGTTGCTTCCTGTATGTGCCCCAACTGGGGAATGGGCCTGCAACCCAGGCATTTACCCTGACCAGGAATCGAACCGGCGACCTTTTGGTTTGCAGGGTGATGCCCAGCCCACTGAGCCACACCAGTCAGGGCCTAATTATGTTTTTAAAAACTTGTTAGGATACAAGTGGAAAATTATAAAATGGTTCCAGAACTGGAATGTACTATTTGATGTATTCCTGAGGAGACTTTCCTCATTTTCCCAAAAAATGTTTCATCGACAGGCGGACCGTTCCTTGGCTTCTCCAAAGCTGGTGACTTCCAGCACACCTGAGAAAAAAATCGGAGACATTATGCGTGACCTGGAAGCTATCCGGGGAAAATTACAGGAAAGCCTCCTGGGTAAAGAGCGCCTGGAAGAACAAAGGCAGGGTGAGTTGATTTTATTTGGAGGGACGGATTCAGTACACAAGCTGGGAGGAAGTCTTAGAGGGCTCCATGGCTTTGTTTTTGGGGACATGATGGTCACTGTAATATTGTGAATGAGGAAGGGAATGGCTGGGGTATTCTGTGGCTGGCCAAGTTTTGGGGAGTGACTGGAGGTATAATATAACACAGGCCCTTGAAGCAATAGAAATTCATTTTCTAAGACCTATAGATCAGTCTAGAATCTGGACCAGATTGGCTCGCTTACCACTCATCTGTGTTAGCTATGGGAGGAGATTCAGAAATGGGATGCTTTTTGTTTTTAACTAGTAAAGGTACTAACAAACATGCAACTTTGTAAGTAGTTCTTGATTTATTCTATTAAAATGTAATCTCTGGAGGGTTTGTTGATACTGAACAGTAACAGTGTAGACAAGAACCTTTCTGTCCTGACTCTGTGGGTCCCCTGTTGTTCCCCTGGTCGTTAGAGAAAAGCAATGAACACCTGTCCCATGGACATCGGCTCTGGTCCCCCTTGGCTCTGCCCCTTGCTCTGGCCTTCAGAGACAGATCTCTTACAGCTTTTTTTTTTTTAATTTAAATGATTTTTTTTTTCTATGTGGGATGGTTGATCTTGAGCCTGCAGGGAGCAAGCTGGCCCAGGACTTCCCCAAGTCCACATTTCTTTGCCTCCAATTCTTATGTGTCCAAAGACTAATTTAAATGATCTTACTCTGCATAGAAAGTCATTCTGTATTTAAGTGGAGAAACATGATTCCTTGGAAAAATCTTCTTTGGGAAACCAAGCAAGCACAGTCTATTAGTTGTCACAAAAATGATCTGAGAAATGAGGGCCCTCTTGGTGCCTGTGTACCCCTGAATTTAGGTTCCTTAGTGATTTCATTTGTTCATATGGATTTTAAATTAAAGTTCAACATATAGTTTTGAACTTAAAATTTTAAAATTAAATTTTAAATTGAAAAGTCAAAACAATATAAAAAGACAACAAAAGTCTTTACCACTCTTGTCCAGTTCCAGCTATCCCCCTTCTCCGTTAGCCGTATTTATTAGTTTCTTGAATGTCCATTCAGAATTTATTTATGCAAATACAAGCAAATCTGAATTTATATTCTTAGTTCTCTGAATTTTTTTTTTGCACAAAAAGTAGCATGCTATATATACTGTTCTGCATTTTGCTTTTCTTCTTTACTTAATATATCTTGATACATGTATGAATCAGTACCTTAAGCATTTTTCCTTTTATATAGCTGTATGATATTCCAGCTTGTGGCTATGCCAACATTTTTTTAAAGATTTTATTTATTTATTTTTAGACAGAGGGGAAAGGAGAGAGAAAGAGAGGGAGAGAAACATCCATGTGTGGTTGCCTCTCACATGTGCCCCACCAGGGACCTGGCCTGCAACCCAGGCATGTGCCCTGACTGGGAATCGAACCAGTGACCCTTTGGTTCAACAGGCCAGCACTCAATCCACTGAGCCACACCAGCCAGGGTGATATGCCAACATTTATTTACCCAATCCTCTGCTGATGGCCGCATGATTGCTGCTGATTGCTTATAATTACAAACAGTGTTGATGTTAAAAACTATACACACATCATTTTATATGGGTGCAGGTAAAGTGCCCATGAGGGTTGCGGAATCATAGGGTAAATTCATTTGTGATTTTGGTGTCCGTTGTTGCCCTCTGTTGGGTTGTATCTGGGCTCTCACAGAAGAAATGGGTGTCCCCAGAGGCTGCCACCTGAGTGGGTGGTCAAAGCTTTGTGATTTTTTTTTTGCCAATCTGATGGGTTAAAAAAAATAATATATGAATGTACCATACTTTTAATGTGTATTTCTCCACAAATTGTGTTTATATCTTGTGTTGTGTCTTTTAAAAATTGACTTTTAGGAACTCTTTATAAATTTGCAAGATTATGAACCTTTTGTCTGTGATATGAATTGCAAATTTTGTTCCTCGAGGTGTCATTGACCTCTTCGTTCTGTGTGGCATGGATTTTAGGTTGCCATATAGACACTTCCCTACTTTTTTAGGTAGTAAATTTTAGCAGTCTTTTCTCCTATGGGTTTTAGATTTTAAATTTTCATTAGAAAACTTGACCACCCCAAGTTTAGAAGGGAATTTTCCTGTGATTTTCTGTGTTTTCTTACTTCATATCTTACATTTAAATCTTTGGTTTCACATTTTACACTTAAATCGTTGACCCACGTGAAGAGTATCCTGGCATGTGTCCTAGTGAATTTTAGATAATGTTTACATAACTCCACTTTAAAGACATACCTTCTATCCTGCTTTTATATTTTATGATGTTGATCTGGTTGAAAGTTGCATCTTAGTTAACAGGACAAACATGATTTCTTGGAAAAAAATTATCAATTTCTAAATTATTTAAATATGTATTTAATTTTTTGAACTTTTTAAAAAAGATTTTATTTACTTATTTTTAGAGAGAGGGGATGGGAAGGAGAAAGAGAGGGAGAGTAACATCCATATGTGGTTGCCTCTCATGTGACCCCCACTGGGGATCCGGCCCACAACCCAGGCATGTGCCCTGACTGGGAATCGAACCAGAAACCCTTTGGTTCTCAGGCCAGGTGCTCAATCCACTGAGCCTCACCAGCCAGGGCAATTTTTTTTTAAGTTTTAATTGTGGTAGAACACACATAACATAAAATCCACCACCTTAACTGTTTTCAAGTGTGCGGTTCAGTGGTGTTACGTACATTCATATTGTACTTATTTATTTCAGCAAGCTCCAGGTCTTTTAAATTTTGCAAAACTGAAACTCTATATTGTTGAAACAGTAACTGCCCATCCCCTCAACCCCTAGCGACCACCATTCCACTTTCAGCGTCTATGAATTTGATTGCTCTACAGACCAGATGTAAGTGGAATCGTGCAGGTACTGTCTTTTTGCTACTGGCTTGTTTCACTTAGCGTGATGTTCTCAAGGGTCACCGAGTTGTAGCGAGTGTCAGAATTTCCTTCTTCCTCCAGGCTGACATTCACAGTGTGCACATGCGGCCCTTTGTTTATCAATTCAGCCAGCAGTGGGCAGTGGGCTGCTTCCGCCTCTCGGCTGTCGTGAATGAGGCTGCTGTGGACATGGGTGGGCAAGTGTCTCTTCAAGATCCTGCCTCCAGTTCTTTTGAATATGTGCCCAGAAGTGGAATTGCTGGATCATATGGCAGCTCTGCTTTTTAATTTTTTGAGGAATTAGGTATACTTCTGTATTTTTTTTAAATTAAACTTATAAAATTTAAGTATGCCTTAGCAAGTACAGTATACTTCTTTCTTTGTGATTGTGTTGTTTTGATTATTTGGGCCAGTCCAGAACATTTTTAAAACAAAGAATCTGGGTATATTCCTAGTTCCTGAAACATCATTCCCTGAAATTTTCACCAGATTGTTTTTAAAACAATAGATTGGTTGTTCATCGAGTCCCTGCTTTAACAGCTGCCAAGCAGTCGGACGGCCCCATCACAATGGTTTCTTTTGACCCGGGGAAAGCGCGCCATGAGCTGCCATGGAAATCACATCCTATGCAGAACAAGCCTACTTACACAGAGTAGTGCTGTACAGACCTGTTCCTGGGAGAGTATCATTTTATCTTCCCAAGGGATCCTGGCTACTTTTTAAAAAAAGAAAAAGCCTGTAGCCTATTCTCTTCTTTTAATAGAAAAATGAGATTTTTTAGATTCTAGTATACAGAAATTTCTCACTAATTAAATTCATATAATACACATTTTGTAAAATCCACTGCTTACTGAAGTATCGATTGTTTTCTTTTACAAAACCTATCATAACCAGTGGGCGAACAACTGAGGTTATATCCGGAGAAATTCGTATGTCATAAAACTTCATCTCTTTAATGGTTACCAGTGTTTTATTTAATGGTTACTCAACACTTATGAGTGTACATCATCTATCATTTTTTAAAGATTTTATTTCTTTATTTTTAGAGATAGGAAGGAGAGAGAGGGGGAAACATCAATGTGTAGTTGCCTCTTGTGCGCCCCCTACTGGGGACCTGGCCCACAACCCAGGCATGTGCCTTGACTGGGAATTGAACCAGTAACTCTTTGGTTTGCAGGCTGGCGTTCAATCCCCTGAGCCACACCAGCCAGGGCCTCTATCATTTTTTTTTCAAAGTATCTTCAAGAACCAATAAAATGTAGCTTATTTTCCCCCATCAGTAGGTGGGAAAATGGTGACTATTAGTCAAAAACATTTTTTAACACTATGATTAACAATAAGTAAAAATCCTATCAGCTTGTATAAGAACAGTGGTGCCCACCTGAATTTTGGTCATGGCTTCTTGAAGGATAGCTCTCCTGCTCCCGTCACCTCACGGCCCACACCCAAGCCAGGGTCTTTTGTCTCTTTACAGTCTGACTCTTAGGTTCACTTTAAGCTGCTCTTACTTCAAACTGCAAATGGGGGAGATTTCACCGTCATAGTCCACACTCTGACATTTCCTTGACTTTCTCTTCTTCTGCCTAGTACACGGGCGCTGGAAGCATGCAGCACTTGAAGTTAGCAGTTAAACTTTAGTGGGTCGGGAGGGAAGTAGGAGGTGTCAGTGAGTTGAGATGACTCTCACACCAACTCACACTTGCCGGTTTTTATAACAGCTTAAAGCACCGACATGGGGTGTGTGGATATTTTGGGTGTCAGCGTACTGTCATCCCCTGGAACCGTATTAGTTCATTTATCTGATAAATAGACATCAAACACTTCCTCTGTACCTGGCGCTAGGCTTGGTCCTTAGAACACAGAGATGAACAAGGAGCCGGCACTGAGTTTGGAGCTCAGTGAGGAAAGAGTGGGGAAGGGCCCAGTGAGAGCCTGGGGCTGGACGCTCCCGAGCTGGCTGCACTGCCTGGACCCGCCTGACGCCAAAACGTGCCGCTGCTGCGGGAGACAAGCCAAGTGTCCTGGTCCTGATGTTTAGATGCCTTCTACTTGCCTTTTTTCAGTAATTTAATCTTTATTGCATTTTTTTCCACTGCCTTTTTTTTTAATGGGACTTTCTCCTCTCCCAATTTTTGTTTGATTCCCTAGTTAAAGTCCTGGAAAGTCCTTCTTCTTCCTCATGCCCACAGACTGACCGGAGCTGCCTTGCATCCTGGCTTGTTCAACGTAAGCATGTGGTCTGCTTAAAACCTGGGTTTGGCCTGCTGCAGAGAGGAGCTGCAAGAGCATGCGGTGTCCATCTCCCTGCTGCTGGGCCTGCCTGCCCCAGGCTGGGTCCCTCCACGTGGGGAGCTGATTACAAAGACAGAGAGGTTAAAGGCCCCCAAATTCCAGGCTCAGCCAGACCCATGAGCACTCAGAGCCCAGGTAACCTGTGGGCATCCATGCTGGGGTCACCTTATACAACCAGCTGCCCATTCCCCAACTCAATTAGTTCCTGTCCCTGTCCTAGTCTGGAGTAGTCACTGAGGGCTTGGATCCTGGAGCCAGAGCACTTGGATCTGACTCCCAGCTCCTGCGCCCAACTAGCTGTGTGATCGTGGACACGTTGAGCAACCTCCCAGAGCCTCGGCTCCGTCATCTGTAGGGTGGAGATATAGTACTTACTTCTCTCGTGGGGTTGTCATGAGGGTTTAACAACGAGTGAACGGGTTTAAATGTGTGCCTAGAGTAGTGACGTGACGTAAGTGTTAGCATGTATTTACTCAGTAGGAAACGGTGTAAAACGCACAACAATGAATAAGCCATGCTCCTTTCCCAGGATGCTTATGTACAGCTAGAGAGAGGAAAACGGTCGTGGTGACAAGGCCCCATGCTACAAGTAGAAAATGACATTAGAAAACAAGCCAAACACTAGAGGTGCTGAGAAAAGCAAGAGGTCACTTTCGGCTGTGTGGGATTCAGGGCGGGGGGGGGTAGCTTCCTGAAAGAAGGGTAGTGGTACGTGGAGACTAAGGAGGAAAGGGGCATTGTTAGTAGACAGCCTCAGGAGTAATGACAGAGAATGGCAAGTCAACATACCAAATTAATGCCAGCATGAGTGAAACTGTCACAGCCAAAGATGCAAAGCTGATTTTTGCTGTTTGAGGGCCTTTTAGCATGGACAATCAAAGATGGCTGGGCATAGTCTTATTTTTTCCTTCAGGGTCCATCAGTCCAACCTTCGACCGGAGGAGTCTCTCCTGTAGCCTGGAGGTGTCCGAGGATTGCCGGAAGGTGATGGTGTCTCACTTCCCACAGCCGTATTCCTGGAGTCGTGACAGGTTTACGGCCTGCCAGGCCTTCTGTTCCCAAGCCTTCTCTTCTGGGCAGCACTACTGGGAAGTGGACACTCAGCGCTGCAGTCACTGGGCGGTTGGCGTGGCTTCCTGGGAGATGAGTCGAGACCAGACCCTGGGAAGGACCAGGGACTCGTCATGTCTGGAGTGGAAGGGAACGAGCCAGCTCTCTGGGTGGCACATGGTCAAGGAAACTGTCCTTGGCTCTGAAAAACCTAAGGTGGTAGGCATCTATCTGGACCTTGACCAGGGGAAGCTTGCCTTCTATTCGGTGGCTGATCAGGAGAAGCTTCTGTGGGAGTGCCCAGTCTCTGCCTCCTCATCCCTGCACCCTGCCTTCTGGCTGTATGGTCTACATCCCGGAAACTCTCTGACTATCAGGCCCATAAGGGTATAAAGGTTAAAGCACAGTGGTTTCCTGGCCTCTCTCTGTGCCTTCAAGCAGGGTAGCAACTTGACAGGAATCCCACTCCCGAAGTTAAGGGGTGCACAGTAAAGGGTTAGCGCTGCAGGGTTGGGATGTTCAGATTCTGCACATTAAAGAAAGGAAGGACCCTGGACTGGCTCCTGGGAGGCAGTCTCGAATCCCTTGGAATATCCTGTCTGAGCAGAGTGTCTGTTTACCTGGGGGCCTCGAGCCAGGAGGTATCACCAGCTTGACCTCCAGAGAGGCTGGAGACCAAGGTCAGCCGCCTGGTTGGCAAGGTCTGTCTACCTGACTGCCTTCCTCCACTAAAAGCCCTGGGTGCCAAGGCCTGGGTGAGCTTGCCGGTTGACAATACTCACGTTGTTGCACGTTGTTGCTGGGAGAATCAAGCATTGCTCCTCTACTGGCAGCGGATTTTGGTGTCTCCTGGCTCCTGCTCTATGTGCCTTTTCTTTGTTTTTTTACTGCTGATTTTAATATGTATCTTTTCACTCTAATAAACTGTAACCAAGTGTATAAAGCTTTGCTGAGTTCTGGTGAATCGCTGTGCCTGAGAGTGGTTTTAGGAGCCCCTGAACACAAGGGACATGTTATGGATCTCTGTGTGATGATATTTGCACAAATACAGTGACTTCGAACAACATAGATTTACTGTCTCAGCTTCAGTGAGGCAGGAGTCAGGGCACAACCTAGCTGAGGCCTCTGCTTCAGAGTGTCACAAGCTGCAATCAGGCTGTGAGCTGGGGCCATGGTGTCATCTGGGGCTCGACTGGGGGCGGGTCTGCTTCCAGACTCCCGGGGCTGTTGGCGACATTCACTTTCTCACGGGGCTTCTGTCTCTGTGGAGTGTTGGTTTGATATGATTTTAAGTCCATTTGTTTATGGCTTAAGTGAAATTCTCTTAATCCTGTTTATGCCAAAGACAAAAAAAATGTCTTTAGGAAGGAAGTTGTCTTGACATACAAGAATGAAGTCAGTTGTGCCAGGATGCATGGCTTCATCTGTGGTTGGTGATAAGCCCTCAGGAGCTCGGCTGCCCAGGGGCCCTGCTGGGGCCTTATTGATAAGAACTAGCGGAGCAGCCACTATGGCAAGAGGACGCCTAGACCATGCACACCGGTGCTCGGCCCGTTGGCGCCATCGTGGCGGGCTTGCTGAGGAAGACTGTTGGCCTCGTGGGGTTGGCTGCATGCCAGAGTCCGCACCAGAGGCTAAGAAGGTTGCGCACAAGGATTCTGGAGCAAATCCCGAAAAATGCAGCATATAGGAAGTCTACAGAACAGATTACAAGTGAGAAACTGGATATGGTTAAAGCAGAGCCAGATGGTAAAAAATCAGAAGACCGACTTCAGCGGGGACTGAATAGAAGAGGTAGGTGTTCTTCAGGCTGAAAACGAACTGAGTGTGGCGGGAAAACTGATAAGTGGGAGCAGTGCGAGCCGTTACCGGAAGAACCTCCTGCCAGCTGGTGGAAGTGGCCAATATCATCATCATCATCGATGACGTGTGTCGACGGGAAACTATGTAATCAAATGTTCTGTTGTATCAAAAATGTTCCCATGTTATCGACATCTGACAATCAAGAAAACTGACGCAGAACATATTTAGGAGACTTGTTTAAACTGATGATTATGGTGATAGGCATTTGTGAAATAGTTTTTATTAAAGCATTCATTTAAATTACTTCAAGATGATTTTTTTTTTTAAATCTGGGAAGATTTGAGAGTTAATTAGAAAAATTCCTATATATTGCAATGGACAGGCCATGTTAAAAAAGCGAAGTATTTTTAGTAGTGTCTTCAACACACTTAATTGGATTTTTATTCTGAAGAAATCAGAAGAGGAACTTATTATTGCTTAAGCAAATTGTGTAGGTCACTGTTTGCAGGGAATTATAAAAGTAAAAGACATCACATTAGAACTCACTGTACAGTTCAGAAAATTGATTTTGTATTTGGAAGAAAGATTTCTTATTTATAGTTGTAGTTGGAAAAACGTTTCTTTTTTTTTTTTCTTTTTGCCTCATTTGAGGAAGTTAGCTTTCTGGCCCTTCACCAAACTACGTCAGGATGGAGAGGGAATTTCTGTAAAAGAAGAGATACCAAGAGTTCCTAAAGTTTATCTGGCATATGGATAGGATTATACTCAAAAAGTCTTAGTTATATGGTTATAAATTCCAAGTGGAATCACTAAGTGATTTTATTAAGTTTCCAATTCTGAGCGTAGCTGGGTATCAAACAGAAGATAAAGCTGTTCAAGGAAAGAAGCAATTGACAAGTTTAAGGTTAAACCAAAATAAAACTACGTTTCAGATGGCCTTACCTTTTCTTCCTAGCCCCCATCACTGCCAAACACTGAGTTAAATTTGCTGTTTCTTATCGGGAAAGATGGTACCGCTGGGGTGTTTGTGTGCACGTGTGCTTTGCTGTCTCTGTGGCAAAGCAGATTCCTTACGAATTTTCAGAATGAGAAAAAGATTCTATTTTTATTTTTTCCCATCTATTTCTCCCCTTATAGAGCTGTAAATTAAATGCTAAATAAACATTAACTAAAAAAAAAAAAGACTGTCAATACTGCGAGTTTGCAGGGAATGGTCAATGCTTTGCTGACCTAAATTAACTTTGGGGCGTTAACTCCTACTGTGGTAAAGGTGACTCTCACCAGCAGTGGCAAAGCCTCGAAGCAGCCTCTGCAAGGAGACCCTCTTGCCCAATGTTGGTGCCATCATCCCCTGGCAATGTGCTCTAGCAACCGGGGACTGTTACTTTTGCCCTGGCAGCTCTTGGTTGGCTAAGCCTTCTCTTTCAAGTATCAAGTCCTATAAAGGTCCATCTCAACTAAATTTGGACTTTATTCCTTTCATCTCCCCTTGCTTGGAACAATAGCATAATGAATCTGTCAATGCTTCAGAGTATGGTATTTCTTTATTGTGTCACTAAGAGACGTTATCCTGTATGCTATTGGCTTGTGAAATTATTGTAATTCCCACAGTGAAACCGTGTTAAACTATTGTCAAAGACAAATCCAGTCTCTGAGCATAATTTGCCCCCAAAACAGTGGGGGGTCATGAGGGCTATCTTACGGTTTGGGCAGCGCGGGGTATACCGCTCCATCCTTGATTCCTCCTATTTTTGTTGGAGATTTTATTTATTTATTTTGAGAGAGAGGGGAAGGGAGAGAGAGAGGGAGAGAAACACCAATGTGTGGTTGCCTCTCATGCAGCCTCTACTGGGGACCTGGCCCACAACCCAGGCATGTGCCCTGACTGGGAATCGAACCAGCGACCCTTTGGTTTGCAGGCCGGTGCTCAGTCCACTGAGCCACACCAGCCAGGGCATGATTCTTTCTATTTTTAAAAATCATTTCATTATATATAATAGAGCAGATACAGAAAACTACACAAAACATATGTGGAACAGAATGAATTATAAGGCAAGCACTGACAGGTCAAGAAATAAATGCTTGTTTCCCACCACCACCACCACCACCAGGGACTCCTTCATGTAGCACATCCCAATCACAAAACCCTCCCTCCACTCGAAAGGAATCTTGACTTTTACAGTGACCACTTCCTTGCATTTCTTTAAAGTGATGCATCCCTAGTCACCAGAGTTTAGTCTTGCCTATTCAAAAAACAAAACAAAAAACAAAAAAACTAATGTCTTTTTCTTAAAAGCTTTGTTGAGATGTAATTTCCATACTATAAAATTTACCCATTTAAAGTGTACAGATAGCCCTGCCTGGGTAACCCATTTGGCTAGAGCGCCCTCCCTATACCCCAAGGTTCTGGGTTCGATCCCCATCAGGGTGCACACAAGAGTCAACCAATGAATGCATAAGTAAGTGGAACAACAAATAG
Organism: Macrotus californicus; assembly: GCA_007922815.1. Taxonomy (NCBI): domain Eukaryota; kingdom Metazoa; phylum Chordata; class Mammalia; order Chiroptera; family Phyllostomidae; genus Macrotus; species Macrotus californicus. Next base: position 5,287 of record VMDR010003097.1, on the reverse strand, counting down.
CTGTTTCTCTCTCTCTCAAAAAATCAGTAAATAAAGTTTTTAAAAAGTGTACAGATCAATGTTATTTAGCATATTTATAGAGTTGTGAAACCATCACCGTAATCTAATTTTAGGACATTTGCATCATCCCCAGAAAGAGCGCTCATACCCATTAGCAGTTGGTATGTCTTTGAAGTCTCCTAACCTGCATGCCCCCCCCTTCCCTCTCTTTTCCTTACAATCCATCTGTAGGATGCCAGGCTGCATAGCACCTGCAATGAAGATGTGAAAATTCAGTTCTGTGGCACTGGGTTGGGCTTTGTCACACAAAGCAGCCAGGCAACCTTTGACAGGACATTTAACCTCTTCACCTCTCTTTCCTCCATAAATGGAAATCATTACTTTCTCTTCCTTACCTTCTTCAAAGGGTTGCTGAAAGAATTGAATAGGGTTGCTGAGGAAACGGGGGAAATGCCAGAATGATTACAGCCACAGCAACAAGGGCAGAACTGTATTTTAATATCACACACCTCGGCCTCTAACATCTTGAGATTCACACCTAATTTTGGTACGCATCCTCGAAAAGAGGGACAAGCAGAATCCTTCTGCGTGATGACCTTCTGCATAATTTGCTCTTAGTCTCACCACCACCCTGCGTAATGAATTTTACCGTTTTCTTGATACCACACAAGCAGGTAGAGTCCAGGACAGGGCTAGTGCTTGGTCCAGGGTCAGACAGCTGCTTGTGGCAGAGCCGGGAGCAGGCCCGTGTTCCCACCCTCAACCTTAATACTCTCAGGTACTGTCTGCTCCCATGCTGAGCCAGGACCTGGCGTCCACTCTGATACGACACACTTAGCTCCAAAGTCGTGAGGTGCTCTTTTTCCCCCTGGTTGTTGTTGTTGGTGGTGGTCCTCTGTTAGTAGACTGGTCTAGGGTTAGCTGAGCAGGGACAAGGCTTCTCTATTGGTACCAGATGGCCATTAAGAGGCTATGTGTGCCCTGGCCAGCTTGCTCAGTTGGGAGTGGTGTCCTGATGCTCCAAGGCTGCCTCAGGGCACATGCAGGAGACAACCAATGAATGCACAGATGAGTGGAACATGAACAGGGCGGTCTCTCTCTCTCTCTCAAATCAATGAGCAAAATGAAAACCAACAAAGCAAAACAAGGTGTTTGAACAAGCTTCTGTGTTCCCACCCTTTCTGCATCATGGAGCTTCTATCTTCACACCTACAGTCACCATGACATTTGCTTTGTAAAAGTGCTGAGAATTTAGAGGCCAGAGTTTCAGCCTCTTGGGGTCCTTTGCTTAACCACTTCCCTTTCAGGTGCCTGGATAATGGGGCCTCTGTGAGCACGGGGTTTATCAGCTGGTCACATGATTCCCCCAAACTGGAGCCAAAGCCCAAGAATCATAAAGGTAGAGAATGGAGGTTATCACTTTGGGTTTCCTTGCCTTTGTCTCGAGGTTTCTGTCGGTATATCCCTTTCAGTACACTATGGAAAAATGGCACCATTCCCTGGAACAAAACATACAATCCCCCAAAGCAGAACTGAAGCTGAAGTGGCTCTTTTCAGATGAAGAAGGACCTTTCACGTGGGGAGGAAAGACTTCCCGTGGGGAGCAAGGGCTCTTCCAAAGGGGGGACGCCAGGGACTCCGTGGGCAGCTTCTCACCCTGCCTGGAGCTGCTTCTCTCAAAAGCTTGTGTTTTCTTTCAGGCCTTGCCTCTGTTCAGTGCTTTTTTCCTGGGGGTCAGCTTGTGCGTGGTGAGGGTTCCCTCTCCCTCTCTTCCCCTCTGCCTCACACGCTGTCACACACACACACACACACACACACACACACACACACACACACACACACGTGCTCACCAGCTGCTGAGGCAGCTACTGGGAAGCACTCTTGTGCCTCTATGGGGGTCCAGCACTTCGGGTTCCTGGAAGAACCACCTGCTAAGCAGGAAGCCACAACCCGCCACCCTTTTTTTAAACTGCTCTTAGGGAGAGAGAGAAAGTGAGAGAGAAAGAGAAGCATCGATTTGTTGTTCCACTTATTTATGCATTCACTGGTTGCTTCTTGTTTGTATTCTGGCGGGGGTGTAACCCACACCTTGGTGTATTGGGTTGATGCTCTAATGAACTGAGCTACTTGGCCAGGACAGTCACCACTTCCCTAAGCTCGCAGCAGACTCTAGGACAGTTATATCTATCTGTCCCTTGCTTCTCTTCCAATGATTTTTTCCTGGAAACGCTTATTTGAAGACTTTGTTTCCTAGCTGATTCCAGAAACAAACCATAACATGGAACTGTACTGCTCTCTGGGAGACGTCTCTGGCCCTCTTGCTCGGGTGGAGGGAGAAGTCCCTTCCCCAGGCGCGCCTGGGACTTTTGACAGGGAAAAGAGACTCTTCCTCGGCACGTGCTCAGCTCTGTCATCACCCACTGCTGCGGAGCCCTCAGCCCCAAGCCCCAAATTCATCCGCATTTGTAATTGCTCAGAACCCTCATCACGGCCTGATTTTCCTCTCCTTTTAGAGGACTGCCAGATTGTTCTTTAGTTATACTTAGGTTAATGCTGAAGGTTTGTTTTTAATCTGGGATTTACCTTCCTGATGAGACACAGGCTCCTTCAGGACAGGCTTTCTCAAGCTTCAGCCTTCCTGTGCCATGATTCCCGTTACATCTGCCTGTGTCCTGAACCATTTTTTCCCTCAATATTTTTTCCGAAACCAACTCACTCCCCCTCCCACCCCAGGTACATTTATTTCAAAAGGAAACTTGACAAGTTTTATGTAAGTGGAAACCAGAATCATGTGTCTTAGACAGAGGGGTAACCCGATATGTATGTTTCCAGGAAAATGAAACAAGGTGACTAGCTGGATACAGTCGTCTGCTCGAGGCTCTGAGCCTGAGGCTTGCTCTGGATCTCTCTCAAAAGGAGATTATCAAAAGGAGTTAAGGACTACTGAAGCTTTCACCTTGACTTAATCAGGATGGAAACAATAGAAAAGGGAAACACTTTCTGGCCATAAGAGGCCCTGTTTCTGATGTTCCCACCCCATTTATACTTGTCTCCTATTCCACCACTGTAGGAAACAGGATTCTAGAACACTAGTCTGGTGAAATACTGCAGACGTGTCTGCCTCCCCTGCACAGTGAAATGCTCTTACCTTTGTTTTCCATAGCATACCCTCCCCGGAGAGGAACTTTTGTGGCCTTCCATCAGTGACAATCTCCAGGACAGGGCGTTGGGGGTTACCATAGGGGCTTTTCTCTCTCCACGTTCTGTGCTGTTGGTCACCAGCTTCTAACTGGATTCTGCTGTCTCAAGTCACCTCAAGGCCAGGCCCTCTTCTTCCCTCTGCGTCTGCGCTGTGGTGTAGACTCACATCGCTTTTCTGCTGGATTATTTTATTTTTTAAAAAGATTTTACTTATTTATTTTTAGGGAGAAGGGAAGGGAGGAAGAAAAAGAAGGAGAGAATCATCAATTGGTTGCCTCTTTTTCACCCGCAAAAGGGGAACGGGCAACCCAGGCATGTGTCCTGATCAGGGATCAAACTAGTGACCCTTTGGATGGCAGGCTGGCATCCAATCCACTGAGCCACACCAGCCAGGGCTCTGCTGGATCATTCTAATTCGAGCCTCTCTTACTCTAGTCAGATCCCCCTTCCCATCTAATCTCATTCTGCTAGTACCAGCTTTCCAAAACAAATCAGATCTTGTTGTTCCTCTGCTTAAAACTCCCCAGGGCTCCCTGGTGCCCGCAGCAGAAAGTTCCCCCCCTCCCTCTACTCTTACCCACATATAGCCCGTTTCCTGCCATCCTCCCCCATGCACCCTCCACCCCAGCCACCCTGCCCGGTGTCGTATCATGAACTTTTGCACATCCCCCTTGTGCAAAAGGAGTGTCTTCCCCCTTGTCTGGAGGGAAGGTACCATTGAAAATAGTGCACAACGAGCTTAGAGCAGATCAAAGCTGACCCACTAATACACAGTCAGGCCAATCAGGCTAAAACTGTAGTCACTTTCCTAGGCGCTTTCCAGGGGGATATTTGTATGGGGGACGGAACTGTGTTGCGTGGGAGGTCAGCTGTGAACACTGCCATGCGGGGACAGCAGAAGGGATGGGACCGTCACACAGGTCTGGCTGGTTTCAGCTAGGGGTGAGGTGGGACGGAGGAGGTAGAGAGAGATTTAGGTTATGAGCTGCCACCTCTTATGGAATGTTTTTGAAAGGGGAGGTTTGGGTACACAGGCAACAATTGGGAGGATTCTGGTGAGAAGATAGATGGATCCCTAAAGAGGATCTGCCTTGTCCACAACTTGCCTCCCATGACGAGTTTGCATTGTGTATTGCTCTGTCCCTGGCACCTAGCACAGGGCCACACACGTGAAGCCAGTACATATGTGTTCAGCGACTTACACATGACACTCTACATTAACGTCTCACTTAAAGCATTGCTATTCTTTTAAATATTTCTATTTATTGTACTTAAAAGATGTAATTATTAAATTCACTTTGACACTTTACAAAAGATGCTTGTACTAAAAATTAATTAATAATCTTTAACATTTTTCTTTTCTTTGTACTTTCATCTGATATTTATATACATCTGTTAGTTTTTTTTAACTTTTGTTTATTTATTTTTAGAGAGAGGGGAAAGGAGGAAGAAAGAGAGAGAGAGAAACATCAATGTGTGGTTGCCTCTCGCATACCCCCTACTGGGGACCTGGTCTGCAACCCACGCATGTGCCCTGACTGGGAATCAAACCTGCAACCCTTTGGTTCACAGGCTGGCACTCAATCCGCTGAGCCACATCAGCCAGGGCATACATCTGTTAGTTTTTAATTAACCAATTAACACATGTGTATGCTTGTAAAAGTTCAAAATTGACAAGTATAGAAGGTAAAAGTTACATAAATGAACATATACTTAATTTTTATATAGTTGTAATTGTAGATATGGTTTTATATTTCTATTTTTCACTTATTTTGTAAGTTCTTTTCCATATATTTAATAGTCATTAGTTTCAATGACTGCAAAAGTTCCAATTATTTTATGTCATACTTAATTTAGCTGTTCCCCTTTAATTGTATGTTTTTTTCATTTTTAAACCATTGTGTAAGGTTGCTATTAATAGAACATGTATAAGTATATATATTTCTTCTTTTGAATTGTTTTCTTAGAATATATTTAATTGTAGTGATTTCTTTGCGAGATAAACAGAAATTATAGATTTACTATTCTGTGGAATTTTTTATTTTGTAGAAATAGCCTGTAGCCTAAACATTTTTGAGAATCACTG
>VMDR010003096.1:0-77744 GCA_007922815.1 Macrotus californicus | reverse complement strand
GGAAAAAGAATTTCAATTCTTGTTGGACTATTGCACAGAAGAGCCCAGCAAAACCATACAGTGTAACAGAGAGGCAGCTTAGACATTTTCTGGTAAGCTTGTCAGATCTAATCCCTTACTTTCTTTTTCTTCCCCCTCGGATTCTGGTCTGCCTTTCCTGATCTCCTACGGCCTCTGACAGTGTTGGGTGATGAGACACTGCCCACAGAAAGGCAGTTTCAGAAGAGAGGGGGCTGGAAAATCTATGCTGCACCATGAAAGATCACCACCAGTGAACAGGAAGAGCACTGGGAAGCTGGCACTGCTCAGCACCTGACCTTGGCCCTTGGCAAGCCTTCTACACCCGTTTGGCCTGTTGCAGGAGTGGCCAGGTCATCCTGACTCCTCTCTACCCCTGCACCCTCCTCCTTCACCCAGGGCCAGTGTGAAGGTCATATATCTCCCTTTTGAATCTCCTTTGTGTTTAGGCTACTCAAATCCAAGTTAGCTGGGGACATGACTGTTGTGAACTGGAACCCGATCCCTGTCTTGACATGAAAGGCAGAGGGATTGCACCCGGCAGTAGATGAGGAATGGTTATGTCTGCACAGGAACCAAGTCAACATCAACAGCCGTAAGTCATATTGATATTATGTACCCTTAATATGATATTTTGTGTCTTTTATATATTTTTTCTGTTAAATATTTTGTGTCTTTTAAAAATCACCTATTTCTCTATTAGAAACAGCCCTGTCATGGCTGAAAGGCATGCCAGACACGGCCTCCAGACTTTGCTTCCAGGGCAGTGTGCTGGGGAAAGTCACGCCTTGGCCAGACACATTGGAGCAGAGGGGCGAAGGACTGAAGCTCTAGGCTATGTGACATTTGTGTCCTCTTAACTTAGGCTACTCCAGATAGTGTTCATTGTTTCATCTTGGGCAACATGCATCTAGATTTTGTTTTCTTCTAGGTTAAAGTTCAGGTTGCTCATCTCCATTTTAAAGTATTCTGTATCTGTGTTTGGTTCAGATACTGTTTAGAACCCCGAGATCCTTCTTTTCATTTAAAGCTTTCTTATTTTGGCCACAAAGTTAAACATGTTAGTGTTGCATTATTGTTTAACACTGAATAAACATAGCTTAATGTCATGAACATATGCTGAAATTATGTGACAAAGTATGTGGCATTTATGGTAACAGATCAATAGATGGTGTGCATGAGTATGCAATAGGATCGCATTTGGCTGCATGTGACAAGAACCTGACAATATGGTTTAACTAACGTGGTTTTATTCCTGCATACCAAGGAATCTGGCGACGAGCAGACCAAGGCTGATGCGGTGACACTCCGATGTTATCGAGGACCCTAACTTTGGCTCCTTGGGTCACCATCCTCAGCATGTGACTGTTGTTCTCATGGTCACGAGTTGGACGCCGGAGCTCCAGATGGCAAATATGTGTCTCAGGCACAAGAAACAAAACAAAACAAAAGACAAAAGGTGTAAAGTAGCCGAGTCTTTCCCTTTCACCAGGAAGACATCTCTCTGGAAGTCCCCTTACGACACATCCCCTTACGTCTCACCCAAACTCTGTTATGTGGCCACCGTAGCTGCAAAGGAGCTGAGAAACACCAAGGTGGAGCTGGGCCGTGGGCACCCTGAACAACACCAGGGCTCTGCTGGTGAGCGCGGCAGGGAAACCACCAGCTGTTAGGTGGTTTCAGGGACGGCCACCGTGAGCATACACGTCAGCTGGTAAATGCTGCCCCTGCCTCACAGGACAGAGCCAGTGTCCTCCAGAGATTGCTCCAGCTGTTCTGGACTATTACATAATTAATAATTATGTACTATAATATAATTACTAATTGTGTGATTCTACTATATGGTTGAAACATTATTATATTACAATTATACAATTACATTATATAAGTGATATGTTTTAATTATATAACTACATTATAATTATGCATTATATAGTCAGGTTAATTAATACAATTACTGTCATACAGTTATATTAATTATATATTTAAATTAGGCGGATTATTATATAATTATATATTTAAAATATTTATATTTGTTTAGTTGATTTTTTACATATATGTTTCTCTACAACAAATTTTGGTAGAAAAAAATAGCATCACCATCAATTGTTTTCATGGAATACGTATTAAATTTCTACAGAGCACAGTTTAGGAAATTCTAGCCTAAGTCAGAGAAATGGCCCATTCCAAATGACCGATATAGTCTACATTAAAAAACCCAAAACTTACCTCAAGATTTCTTTAAATCATACCCTCTTTTAGATTAAAGTTGTTAATTTAATTTAAAATTTAGAAATCTATATACACTTAGTATCACAAATTTTCATTTCCAAATTTCAAATGGGTAAACAGTAACACATTGCCCACTTCCGGGGCACTGCTCTGAAAACGGCAGCATGCACTGTTTCACCCGAATCTTTTCAGCATCTGCCTCACTGTTTGGGCGTTTTCCCTGCCACAGCCACAGTCTTCTTTGACTCTCTCTCCTGACACTGGCCCACATCCTGAGTGAAATTAATCCTTCGTGCCTGCATTCAGTTCTGAGTGACTCCAATTTTCTTTTAAAAGATTTTAGAGAGAGGGGAAGGGAGGGAGAAAGAGAAGGAGAGAAACATCCACATGCAAGAGCTGTATCAGTCATTGCCTCTCATAGGCCCCCAGCTGGGGACCTGGCCCGCAACCCACGCATGTGGTCTGACTGGGAATCCAACTACTGACCTTTCAGCTCACAGGCTGTTGCTCAATCCCCTGAGTCACACCAGCCAGGGCTGAATGACTTCATTTTTAAATGTAAAAAAATAATGCCTGTTATGAAAATATCACAAGCTCATTGTAAAAACTAAAGAAAATGACACTTGTGTCTTAACTAGCACAAGTTCCTGTTCATGAATAACCATTAACATTATTTATAGTCTCTCAGAATTTTAAAATGTATGCATATTTTTAATACATGAAAATGCACATGTAAAAGATGTGGTTGACTGTCTACACAACACCCACTCTTGTTCTCTTCTAAACAACCCCATTTTGTTGAAGAAATTCAAACTATTATTTAAGCCTTTCAATCCAGAAGGGGCACGTGATGAAATGCTGGCCAATGAGACTGGAGAAGTCAGCTGGGGGTTTCTGGGAAAGACTCCTCCCATCACCAGGCAGAGGCAGCCTCTCCTCCTGTGCTGGATGTTGCCCTTCCTGAACTGGAGGTGCGGAGCCACTGCCACCATTGTGGCCACGAAAGAGTGAGCCAAGGGACCAAGGCAACGTGTTGCATATGGACCTCTTGTAAGGGCAGGATGGCAAATGTTTTCATGGTTGGTCAAACAAGCCAGGGTTTTCTGTGTTTTGCAGCTAACTACACCATAACTGATAGACTACATATGCTTTGTTATTATTATAGAATTGGACTCTCATTATCTGGGTTGATCATTTGTCCTCATTTGCGGCTTTCCAGGTCTTAAAACAGAAAGTCCTGAATCCCAGGAACCCCTTCAGTCCCTGAAAAGCCTGAACTTCGGTTGTCCTACATTGCGGATATTTCTGCAACTATTTTTTAATTTAACATACCTTACGTATCTTTCCGTACTGATATATGAACACTCATATTATGAGGTTGGGGGTTTTCAGAATTCCTTTGGGTGGGCCACTTCGCTAACTTGTTGGGAGACCTGGAAGTGATGCATGAAGCACTTAGAACAGCCCCTGGCAGTGAGTGAGCATTGTGTAAATATTTGTTATTCTCATTTTTGATGCAATTCCAGAATAAACTATCCGGTTTCCTAAGCTGTACCAAATCAGATAAAAATAGTAAATAAGAAAGTGTATAATGGTTTACAGACACCTTATTATTTTAAGTTCATTCTGAAAGATGGCGGGCAAATGTGCCTGACGGGAATCAAAACTGCTTCACAGCTGCGTCAAAGAGGGAGTGCATCTGGGGCCCCACGTGGGCTGCACTGTGGCTCCCCTCCACTTTGCTTTTTTTTTTTAAGTAAAAAATTCACTTTCAGATACTTATCATAGAAATTTTTTTTTAAATAAATTCGTCTTCAGATGCTTCTCATAGAAAAGGGAACTAGGGAAGCTGAATAATGGCTCCCAAAGACATCTGAGCTCAAATCCTCAGAACCTGTGACTACATCACCTTCCAGAACACAGGGTAATTGTAGCAGATGGAATCAGGTTGCTAACAGCTAACCTTAAACAGGGAGATATCCCTGGAGTGTGCAGGTGGGCCCAATGTGATCACAAGGGCCCTTCCATGTGAAAGAGGGAGACAGAAGCCTTCGTGTCCAAATTACATTTCACCTCGCATCCCTGCCCCAAACGAGAGGCCAATAAAGCATGGTGGTGCTGGGATGAAGTTTGAGGTTCAGCACATCGGTGGATTCAGGCCAGTTTGGGTTTCAAGGTTTAGTCAAGTCCCGGCTTCAGCCCAGTGCCCTGTGCCCTGTGGGCCTTCCCGACACTTGTGTGGCTCCCCCGTCCAGGCTAAAGAAGGCCTGCCCGATGCTGACTTTGTGCAGGAATGGAGAGAAACTTCATATTTGGTTCCTTTCATGTAAAGTGAATAATACCAGACTTCTCTGATGATGGGATGTGACTCTAGATGGAGTATTTTGTTGACCAGACATTATATTTCTTTACTTAGCAGTTGTAAAATGCTGATGACATTTTTAGCCAATAAGTTTTTTATTTCCATTGCTGATATTTCGGTTCTTAGCTCCTCTGAGAAATCTCTACCAAACCATTATTTTTTTCATCTATTACCTAATTATTATCCATAATAATTTAAGAAAATTTGGATAAAGGTCCATCTTAACCTATTTTATTTGTTTAGTTATCTTACCACATAAATTATTTCCCATTGACGTGGAATCCCCTAAACCAGCAAGCCTTTAGCCATTTTTACAACATGACCCTCATAGCAAAGCTACTGATAATAATGGCTGCCTTTCACAAGGGCCTCACAATGTTCAAGACACCAAGATTTACATGACTTAGTTTTCCCAGCAATCCTACGTGAAAGACGGCTTTAAGAGCATCATATTCTTGGTGAGGAAACGGAGTCTTGGAGAGATTGACTTGTGCAAATCACATAGCTGATAGACAATGCAGCCGGGATTCAAATCTTAGACCCTCTGATCCAGATCTGCTCTCTTCATCAGTCCTGCTAACGGTGCACGATGTACCTGGCAGCTTATGAACACCAGCAAACTACAGCCTGCAGGCCAAATCCAGCCCTGCACCAGTGGACACTGCTAGAGCTGGCTAGCACTGCACCCCTTGTGCCCCTGTTCTCCATTCCACTCTCAGTCTGCCTGCCTGGCTGGTGGCCACACCTTCCAGCTGCTCAGGGGCCACTGGTCACCACCTACCTGTTGGGGACTCTACTGTTGATAATTGCTGGGTAATGAGCAGTAGGATCTCAGTCTGGGAGCTGATGACTTGGCAAGTAGCCTTGCTTCCAGAGAGGCATTGCAGGTGACAAGGCTAGGTTTTCTAGGAGGTATCACCAAAGCAGAGTCACATGGACAGTGTTGCAACCCCACGCCCTTCTCCAATGCCTGGTCTCTCCCTCTTCAGCCAGCAGCTCTTCCTTCCCAAATGTCTCCCTTGAAATACCATGGATTTTGTCATCAGGAGAAGCTGCCAAAGCCACCCCCTCAGTTTTCCTACCCCAGAAAGGACAGGGAGGTGTCCACCCAGCTCACAGACCACAGACTGGGAATGGAACCCCCCTCCAGAGTGCCTCACCCCCGGAGGTCACCTGAGGGCAGCAGCGTCAGGGTGAGGACCTGTCACTGTGCAGCGTCCTGTGGGAAGTGGTCAGCACTGGAGTTCTGACAAAGGATGCGAGGCATTCTTTATAACAATTGTTTTTAATGTTACATGTTAAACCATAGTTATTTGTTTTAACACACAATAAATGAGAGGCATGATGTGGTGAGTACACCCTTACAACTGTTCTCAATTGTCAGCACATAGAAGTCAACATCCCCACACTTAATCATCTGTGTCTGCCCTCTCCCCACCCCTGCCCCCTGACACTGTAGGCCTGCGTAATGATTCAGTGAATTAACTTCTTTCTACCCTGGCTCTTCAGATAATTGCCCAAGTGAAGATAAAGCCTTTGCCCAACCTTCGTGGTGGGCCTGTGCAGGAAGTCCTTGTGATGCTGGCATCTGAAATAAGGCCAGGGAGACACAACCGCCCGAAGAATCTTGTGGACAAATCAGTCCTCTGATCCTTCCAGGGAGTGGGCATTAGCTCCTGAAATGAGCCCACTGGGCACGGCCAGGTCCAGGATTGAGGCCAGCATCCATCTATTCAATGGAGAAGGTTTCCTCAAAGAGGGAGGCCCACTGGTTTTCTCCCCATATGAACTCTACTCTCTAGGTGTCTGCTATGACAATTGTACTAAAAATTCGCTGTATGAATGAAATATTATTCCCTTCCAGAATTGCTCTTGCTCCAACAAGAATGCTGAGGTTTCCAAAATCCCAGATGAGGGTGAGTCCCGTCTCAGCTCTCGTCCTGGTAGAAGCACTGCTCGTGCTTGTGGACGGCACGCGGTGAAGAAGTCTGGTAAGAAAGTTGAAAAGCTTATGAACTGAGCAGGTGATCCTAAGGGTCATGGAAAACCCAAAACTTAGGAGAAGGGAAGTTGAGAAGTGATAAAGCCTATCATGAGAGGTGAAAACATCAGAGACGTAACGGTGGCCATGTACCTCCCGTCTATCACATGTGCAACTTATTTCTTCACATTCTATGCATTCACTCAGGATCTTTACATAATTTATTATTTATTTGTTGTAATAGAGAGGGGAAATGCAATTTATATCCAATAATTCAATCCAGTGTTATGTCTTATATACAAAGGTAACACACTTACCCACAGGTTCATTAAATGTTAAATAATTAGGTAATTGCTTTGTGTTAGCAGTCCGTGGACATTGGTGTGCATCAGAATCCCCTGGAGGTCTCGCTACAACTCAGATTGCTGGCCCCCAACCCCAGAGTTTCTGATTCAGTAGGTTTAGGATGGGGTCTGAAAATTGGCATTTTCAGTTCCCATGAGATGCTGATGTCTGCTGGTCCAGGACCACACGCTGGGAACCACTGGCTTATATGATCTAGAGCTCCCTGGTGGATTGTTTGTAAGTGGGCATTTTAGTGACCGGAAAGATACAGGTTGGGGTCTTTGGTTAGGTTAGAAATGTGTTATCATTTCCCCCGTTTTAACTAATGAACTAGACCTGAGATCCGAAATCTCCAGTGTATTTATAGGAACAGATTAGATTAGATTAGGGTAACCTATTTTGGCTGTGCTGCCAACTTGAGGCTGCCTGGGAAGTTTGTTGGGAGCCACCTTCTCACTTGGCAGGCCTGTATTCAGGACTGGGTGTCTTCTGATGGGTGGGCCGTGCTGGGAGAAAACAGCAGCCTGAAAGGGCTTCACAGCCCTGCAAGAAAAAGAGAGAAAAGCCCCTGCATTCTGCTGCAAGACTGAGGCCCTTTCATGACTGATGAAAACAGTTTGGAGGACTTGGCCGGGAGCCTGGAGCTGGGGGAACCAGAACCATGGGTAAGTTATTAAGCATCCTGTAAAGCCCTACTGGGCAATTTAGGGAGTCCCTGGCTTGCTATTGATTGGATGGCATCCATGGAAGGAAGTGAATGGCCACCAGGCCCTCTGTGGGGCCTGAGGAGACCTCAGTACCCGGCCTGGATGAGGGCTGTAAGTCGGCCTCCCTGGGGCCAACACCAGGCCAGGGAAAAAGAGAGGCAAAAAAGAATGGACAGAGAATACCATTTCTAGCTGTTGGGATGCCAAATGGGGATTTAAACATTTTGGGAAAATGGAGCAGGGTAGGGAGGACATATTTCCCCAAGGAATCAGGGGTCCTCACCTCTCTTACCCCATTATCATGTTCCAAAATTTGTCACCTGATTCTTGAGTCTGGTCTGGAAACTAAGGTTTCTTCTTGGTATTAAATCAGATGGTGTGCACATGCAAGTTTTCCAAGCCTGTGTGAGGAGCCAGATAGAAGTTCCAGGAAGTGAGATCTGGGCCTTTCCCCCTCGGTTTGTGTTTCCTTAAAGGCCACAGCATTCACGCTGGTGCTCCTCTCTCATATTCAGGAGTTCTTGCTCTGCCCATTTGGAGAATGGGGCTAGGAACACCTGTCTTGTCCATAAGCATGAAGGTATGCTGGAGATAAATTCACTTTGAAAGATGAATGAATTGTTGGAATACTGACAAATAGTGGAAAGCTTTGTGTTGTGAGATCACAAGGAGCTCTGAGCTCTATGAGGGCGGGAGTTTGCATTGATATCCTCAGCTCTTAGAACAGTGTTCTACATATGGTAGGTACTGAGAAATAAGCGGAATGAATAAATAGGAAAAAGAAAAAGCATAGAACAATGGAATTTAACACTGGAGGGTCCTTGGGGTCCATCACAAATCTTGATTTCCAAGCCCCAGCCGCATTCCCGTTTCTCCCCAAGCTGCTACAGCCTCAGGGCTGGAAAATGTGAGCTCCACAGTGGAGCCCATCAGGTTGCACATTCTCTCACTGCTTTGCAGTGACATGAAACTCATTTTGAAAAAAAAAAGAAACTTGAGCTCTAATTATTGACTCTTTCTTTTGGCAAGAAAAAAAAGCTCCAGTCCAATTCCGAGCATAACATGTCTGGTCCTATTCACTTTTAAAAAGTTAAAAAAAAAAACCAACTTGGAAACTTCCTGGCATTCTGTGTCCTCATTCCAGGTTCACGGAGCGGTCAGAAAACAAATCATCTGTGAGCCCCTTCTCGGCCATGGCTAACGCCAGCTTGACCTCTCAAAGGCTTCTTTAATATGTCAGACCCCACCCCCCCCAACTCTGCACCCGCCCCAGCAGGTCAGCGTGATTCAGCTGGAACAATCTGGGTGACAATCATCAGTCAGAAAGGACTGCAGAGGCCTGGTGGTCCCTTCATTGCATTGGTTACATGGCTTGCCCTTCTGACAGTAGCAGACCCTTCCCATGTCTCAGCTCAAGGACTTGATAGAAAGGATGCTGCTTATCAACTGACCCTGGAAGCCTTTCAGACCACAAGGTCTGTCATGAGAGGGTGTGGGTGTCGAAACATGCAGGCTGTGTCTTAACAGCCAGTGGAGTTGCACACCTCCCTCCCCGGCCCCTGACCTCCCTTCCTCTCGCTCCATAGCAGCAGTGAGGCAACGTCTGCTGTGTGGCTGGCTACCTTGCTTGTCCAGCCTGTTTGGAGCCTTCCCTGCCCTTTCCCTCAGCCCTGGACCTTTGATGGCAGTCCCTGTGTACGCTTTTGTGGGCAGAAGGAAAGGTGCTGAAAGATGTTTGTCTCCTGTTGACAGTGGTTATCTTGGGTGGTGAGGTTGGAGGAGGCAAATAGAGATGATTGTTTCTCCTTTATTCACGTCTGTGTTGCTTGACTTTTTAAAACCAGTATCTATCACACATACAATTTTAAAAAATCCAATAAAATTAAAAGCAAGGTGCAAAAGGATGTATGTGCTATGATATCATGCATATAAAATCCAAAACTATAAAAAAGACTGCTATGTATTGTTTATTGGGCTACAGCTAGGTAGTAAAAGCCCCAAACCTGTCCGAACAGTTCGTACTAGCTGGGGAGAGCTGTTAGAGAAGGGAAGCCCAACAGGGTTGAGGGAAGCAACTTCAACTGGATCTATAACATCTCGTTTAAAAAAGAAATCAAACACCCCCCACCACCCCCCTTAAAGCAAATAAGGCCAAAGGTTAACGTCCACTGGAGAGAGTGATGGTTGTATGGGTGACTGTTACATTATTCTTCATAATTTCCCGTATGTTTGAAATAGTTCATAAACTCACTAACTACAATAAAAGTAAAAATAAGGACTGAGTTTACCTTATTTGTAATTTATCATCTTATAGCAACTCTCTCTATACCCTCCAGGTGTGAGCAAGGACAGAAGGAAAGAGGGAGGGAGGAAGGGAGTGAGGGAGGGTCAAAATGAGTTTGAGAAAGTTAGTTTGTTCTCCTGATTTTCCATATTCTTTGTCTTGTCCATTTGGACTGCTATAAAAAAATGCTCTGGCTTAAACCACACATATTTAAGCCCAATATCAAGGTGCCAGAGAGTCCGTGTCTGGTGCAGGTCCCCCTCCTGGTTTGTGGATGGCCAACATCCTACCGTATCCTCTCCTTACGAGGGCATAGATCCCACCGTGGGGGCTCCACCCTCATGGCCTCATCTTAACCTAATCACTTCTCAAAGGCCCCCCTTCAAATACCATGACACTGGGGATTAGGACTTCAACCTATGGATTTGGGGAGGACACACACATTCGATTTATATATTCTTATTTGGCAATACACAAGGGATAGAGCCAGCATCAGTGTCCGGTGGATGGATGGATGGGGAGATAGGTAGATGAACAACTTAATGAACCAACAGCTGCCAGGCTCTTGGTGCAGGTTGGAATCTGTCCTCAGCATGAAGGCTCATAGAGGCCCCCCCCCCCCCATGGCTATGGGACTGCTCACGGCTCACCTCTGGATATAATACAGAACAATGCATTCATGAAACTAGGCCCCTTGTGCTTTCGCCTACAAGTACCTACATGTGGTAATAAGTGGTGAGAACACAAAGAGCACCCACTGCCGATTATCCTCCTGGTGCCATGGGGTGAATATTCCTGGCATCGTTCCCCAGTCCTGAGTTGAGACATGCAGCATGTTTATAGGGAGGGACCCAAGGAGAGAGCATCTTCGCTGC
Organism: Macrotus californicus; assembly: GCA_007922815.1. Taxonomy (NCBI): domain Eukaryota; kingdom Metazoa; phylum Chordata; class Mammalia; order Chiroptera; family Phyllostomidae; genus Macrotus; species Macrotus californicus. The sequence goes on along the minus strand of VMDR010003096.1, from coordinate 66,940 downwards.
TCTCAGGGGATGGAAAATACTAATGAATTGTATGACCAATCCATATGTACCACCTCAAGTTTCCCATATCACCCCTCCCCCCAAACCCCTGAGAAATATTGGGCAGGATGGGCATTCCTCATTTTAGCCCTTGTCTTGAAGGGTGTGAGCTGGATCTGGGGAGTTGAGGGCCTGGCCAGAGTCACAGTTGAGGACATGTCTCCTGGCTTGCAGAGAGGAGCAGAGCTCACCCATCAGCCAGCACAGGGGGGCCCTAGAAGGCAGACTGGTGGGGAAGTGCCCAGCCTACTGGGGCAGCTCATGTTTGCTGAGCTCTTTCTACGCTTCAGGTGCTGTGCACAATAAGATAGTGTTTAATTTTTGCAGCAGCTTCGAGTTAGGTGAGCTATGTGGTTGGGGTGTCAGGTGTGCACAGGGACGTGCTGGGAATAAACCTGCTAAAGTAGGTAGGGTTGGGGCTGGAGAAGATCACAGGCCACGCTGAGGGCCCATCCATAGGGTGAAGGGGAGTTATCAGGGTTTTTTTTTTAACGGGACAGTGGCTAACCTGACTTGGTTTTTGGAAAGTCACTCTGGCTTCAGGGTGGAGAACGGAGAGGAGAGTGAAAGAGCGAAGGCCGAGAGGCACGGGGCAGTCGCGTCTGCCTTGAGCAGGAGCGATGGTGAGTGGGACTAGTGTGGGGCCTAGGGCACGGGGTGGTGAGGGGTGTCTCTAAGTCTGGGGAGAGAAGCAGCATGAGGGGTTAGAGGAGAAGAGAGCTGGAGAGGAGGCAGTAGCCAGGCAAAGAGGAAGACACCACGGATGGGGGCCTTGTTTAGGCTTTGCCACCAACTAGCCTTGAGACCTTGGGCAAGCATATCTCTCTGAAACTCAGTTTCCACTTCTGTGAGACAGTGGGGCTGGGTGCAGCTTCTCCCACTGTATCCATTCTGGGTCTTTGTTATAAGGGACTATTGCCTGGGACAGCCAGGAGCACTAGAGAAGCTGTCAAGGTGGCCAGGGTGGTGGGCACATGGGAGCCAGTTGGCATGGAGGAAGCAGAACAGCCAGGCTTAAGGCAAAGAGCAAGCAGGCGCTGCCAGGCTCGCCACTGTGGCCAGGACACTGACATCACAGAGGCAACGCTCCAGCCAGGCGTGGGCAGTGCTGGGCCGTGAACCGAATCCTGGCTTTACATAACTGTCTTCATGGCAACACGTATTCTCAGTCGGGCGGTGCCAGGCCTCTGCTCAGATGGCTTTTGCAATCGCACTGTCAAGTTTCAGCTTGGGCTAGGGAGTGGGAAAGAGCAAACAGTAAGGTGGCCTCACCATCATCCCAGCCCTGCAGCTCAGTCCCCTTGTGTGTCAGGGATGGCGTGGATCTCCTCAAGGTCCCTTCTGGCCTGTGGTCTGGGAGCTTCTGGTCAGAACCGAGCCTTGGAAATTGCCGAGCCGGATGCTCCCTGCCTCTGAGCTGAGGGCCTGGTGCGCTCAGGCCCAGCCTCAAGTTAGAAATGGGAGGGGCCATTGGGGGCAATGGCTAGCCGCTCAGCCTGGCTGGGTTCAAAGCCTAACTCCTTTTTATACACTTTCTAATACAGTTTCAACTGTGTAGACGGTGAGTGACTTAAACTCCTGTGGCTGTGAAGGAAGCATGATGGGGCCCACTGTGGCCCTGTACACTGGGGGCGGGCGGGCAATGCTGCTCACTTTGCTCTTAGGAATAATAAGTGAGAAATACCAGTAAAAGCTTTAGCACAGAGCCCGGCAACTGCTCCTTTCACTGACAGCAATTACCCTAACTATGCGTCTGCTGTGAGCACTTACTGAGTGCCGGCCGGCCGCTATGCCAGCCTCAGGGGATAGACTGCTCACCTATTAGTCAGGTGAGCAGGGACCCAGAGTTGGGGCTGTGAGCCCGGCAGCTTCGCTCCTGTTACTTCCCCCAGTTATCTGCATGACTCACCCCCTCCTGCTACCCAGGACGCTGCTGAAATGTCACCCTCTCCCAAGGAGCCTTCCCTGACCTTTCTAATTAAAACAACCCCTCCCAGACTACCCGCTTCGTTATTCTATACCTTATCCTGCTTTATTTTCTTTATAGTATTTACACACTTCATCATAATACTGTGGATCTGTTTTGGAAATAGGTTCATTGACCATTAATCTACTATAAAGTGAGCTTGATGAGAGCAGGAACTTGATCTACCTGTTCTCTATTCCATACTATTTCCCCACTGCATAGATCAATGCCTGGGCTGCAACAAGCCATCAGTAAATGTCTCTGATGAATGAAGCAATGTCTAAGCTGGATCCAGAAGGAGGACGAGGGATTAGCCGAGGACAGGGTCAGGAAGAGAAGAGACCGTCTTCCAGGTGGTGGGGAAGCATGTGCAGAGGCTGGGGGAGGAGAGGACAACATTATAGGAATAACTTGATAGGCCAAGTGCTAGTTTGGGTCCTCTGAGCAGCAGAAGCCAGCAAGGGATTAGACATGTAAGAGACTTCTTGGGAAAATATTCCTGTGAAGCCTAAAGGGAAGGAAGAGGAGGAAACAGGGGGAGCTTTTGAACCACGATGCAGGTCTGGTACCCGTGAAGGGAGCTGGGGAAGGGGAAGGAAGGAGGAATGGGGAAAAAGTTCCAGGCTGCAGAACAGTTCCTGAAAATTTCAGCCAGGCTGATGGGAAGTCCCTAAGCCGAAGTTGTCCCTCAGAGGAATCCGCCGTGGACAGCAGTGGGTCTGATCTAGAGCCTGCTGGGCTTTGTCTTTGGCTGGGAGGAGCTCAGGGGATGTGTGGCTTTGGTGTGAACACAGTGAAGCGTAAGAAGCAGTGGAAGCTGAGGCTGTCAGTCCACTCCGCTCTTTGTGGCAGGAGGCCTCAGTGGTGCAATTCCATGATGGCTCAACAAGCAGAGAGGGCAAGAGAAGAAGTGGAGAGAAAGTGGAGAGTGGTGAGGAGAGGTGAACCTGGACAGCCAAGCAGGCACCAGATTGTGAAGGGTCCTCCAGGCCCTACCAAAGAGCTGGGCTTTATCCTGAAGATACCAGGATGCCGTAGCTTGGTTTTGTGCAGGGGGAGTGGACGACTGGATCTGCACACCAGAGAGTCGCTTTGGCCACAGTGTAGAAAAAGGAAACCAAAACCTATTAGAAGTCTAGAGCAGTATTCCTGGCTGTTGGGGTTTAGGGGGTCAAAGCATAGCACCCTTTTTTCCCGCATCCTCAGGAGGCCTCCTAGTGAAGGTCAGACCTCACATTCATTCCTGATGAAGCTGTTGGAGAATGTGTCTTGGTTGTGAGGGCCAAATGGGTTTCCTAGCACTCTCTGCCCAATTGCTCCCTGCAGTCTGGGCCTTGAGACAGCCTACCCAACCAGAAGCACTGCCTCCCTCTGGTCTAGGATGAGGAGGGAAAGAAGAGGGTGAATCCCTGGCACTTACTGTGGTCTCACTTTTTAGCTCCACCCAATGGAAACACTAACCCCTGTCACCCAAGGGGGAGTAAATGGGGTGGGAGGGGCCATGAGTGTTAGCCGCTGAAGCATGAGATGGGAATTCAGTGTTCCCAGCTGTCACAGGTGAGAGATGATGGTGGCGTGGGCCAGGACTTAGTAACTGATCAGATAGTGAGAGGTGAAGGTTCTGTGTCACAGAAAGGTAAGGTTTTTGGTAGGGAAATGGCACTTACGGGTCCCTGCTAACCCATGAGGTACTGTGGTGATTCATTTTATATGTCAACTTGACTGGGCCAGGGGGTGCCCAGATGTTTGGTCAAATGCTATTCTGGGTGTGTCTGTGATGGCCTTTTTGGATGAGATTGACATTGGAATCAGTGGCCTGGGTAAAACAGATTGTCCTCCCTAATACAATTGGGCCTCACCCAATTAGATGAAGGCCTGAATAGAACAAAAAGTCTGACCTTCCCACAAGTGAGCGCAAACTCCTTCCTTCTGGCTGATTGAGCTGGGACTTGGGTCTTTTCTTGTCTTTGGACTCCAACTGAAACATCAGCTATTCTTGGGTTCAAGGTTGTTGGCTATCAGACCGGAACTTACACCATCAACTCTCCTGGGTGTCAAGCCCTCAGACTTGGATGGGAACTATCCCTTCAGCTCTCCAGGGTTTTTCAGCTTGCCAGCTGCAGGTATTGGGAAAATGAACCAGAAATCTAGCTCGTAACCTTGGCACATCGCCTATACAATGGCCCATGTGCTTGGTTTCAGCAAGAGAAGTCTCATGCGTCTTCTTCTCTAACAAAGGTGTTTTCAGAACTCCCCACCCCCAGGTACACCGGTTTGAGATTGGGTTCAGTTGCAAATTACAGGAATCTGGAAAGTAGTGGCTCATAAAAATTAAGGGTTAACCTTTCCCAGCATTACAATCTAGACTAGAGGTGTGCAGGTGAGGGCAGGGGCGGCGACCCCTGCTGTTCTTGGCAGCCCCGGCTCCTTCCATCTTTCTGCTCCCCACACTGAGCTGTGGCCCTGGTACTCATGCTGCCAAGATGGCTGCACGTCCTCCAGCACTTTGTCCACAGTCCAGGCAGGAAGAGGAAGAGGATAATGGATAAAAGCCACAGGCCAGCAGGGCTTTCTCAGAAATTCTACTCAGTGACTTTATTTGCATCTCACTTGGCAGAACTATGTGACATGGTGACTCCAGATGCAAAGCAGCCCATGCACCTGTCATGGCAAACAAAGCCAGGGTCCTGTTGGTGAGGAAGAAGAGGAGTGCAGGTGGTATGTAAGCCAGTGATTTTGAAACTTCAGCATGCCTCAGAATCACCTGGAGGGCTTGTCAGATCTCAGTTTGTCCCCACCCCCATTTCTCAGTTGGTGCTGGTGACCAGGGGGCATACTTTGAAAGCTGCCAGCAGCTTGTACTGTCTGACACCCCAGGGTAGAGTGCTATGAAATATGCAAAGACCTGTGAGTCCACCACTGAACATGGACTGGCTTGTTCAGAGAGTGGCTGCCATTAACTTTCAGAGACACCTCAGTGTCACCTAATGTGTCATCTGGTTTGGCTTTGTCCTTCCTGTCATCTTTCCACTTCTAATAGCCCACCTGCCTTCCTCTTCAGCCCACACAAGAACCTGGCTTCAGAACCTGCTGGCTGAACCGAGAATATGTTTGCATAGACTTCCGCTTGAGGGGCTAATGAATCCGCCTTTCAGGTGCCTGGAGAGGTCAGGGCTGGGCTGCTCCCTACAGAGCTTTTCTGAGAGGCTCCCAGCTGCCCTTTCTGACAACCAGGTTCTTCGAGAGAAGTGCTGCTTACCCCATCTCCCATGTCTGCAGAACTCACTGCTGCCTTTTGCTGTGATTTCTAATCATACGTGCCACATGAATATTAACATATCCTGCAGCTAGAAAAGCCTTGTACACATAGAGGTGCCCAGCTGTGCTTTATGATGATGATGTTATTTAAGTTGTTTTTATTCCTTGGCTGTTATAAATAATTCTGATGTGAATACACCTAGGAGCTGAATTGTTGGGTCATATAATACCTTACTGAGGAACCGATTTTACCTCCCCATCGCAGTGTAAGAGAGTTCCTGTTTCTCCACCACATCCTCACCTGTGCTTGTTATTCCTGACTTTTTGACTATGGCCATCCTAGTAGGTGTGACGGGTAGCTCACAGTGGCTTTGACTGATGCTGCTATGTTAAAAGAATATGACTAAGAGTGTGCATGAGAGCTGTCTCCAAGTACTTGAGGGCTTGTCAACCCTATGAAAGAATGTATAAGCTGCTGTGGGTCCTGGCCCCAAGTTAGGAGATCCTGCTAACAAGGGCGCCAGTTGTATTGTACATGTGAAGTCGTAATGAATAGATCTGGGATTTGGACCCAGTTCCACTCGACTCCGGAGCCACCAGTGCACTTAACCATTACACTCAGCTATTGTGACAGATGTCAAAGCACAAGACGTGAGGCTCGGATTCAAACAAGTGGGCAGTTCAGTTGTAGGGGCAAGCCTGAAATAATGGCAAATTAAAGGAAAACAAGATATAATTAATTAATGAGGTATATGGTGGTACCAGTGGTGGAGTGAGCAGGAGTTTGTATAAGTCAGGATTTAAGATTATATCCTGTAGTAACAAATAACCCCAGCGTCGCAGTGGCTTAAAGGAACAAAGGTTTATTTTTCTCATGCCTCATGTCCCTCAGGCATCAGCAAGGGGGCTCTGCTTGTAACAATCACTCAGAGACCCAGGCTGACAGAGGGAGCTGCCCCCAGCTTCAGTGTGGCCAGCTGCTTTGCCAGAATGAGATAGATTATGAATCATGCACTGGCTCTTAAAACTGCCTGGCACTCACACACCTCTGTTCTGTTCCCTTCCACTCACCAATGCAACTGACGCAGCCACATTCCAAGGGCAGGGAAGGGCGATCATACCTGTGCCAGGAGGGGGACTGAAGGGGTTTGGGGAGCCGCACTGTTGGCTCCCGCCAAGTTTGTAGGCAGTGTCAGGTTGGATTTATGGGTAGCAAGCGCCAGTTCAAGCCAAGGCCAGAATAAATTCTCCATTTTTACACACACAAAAAACTGGACCTGCAAATAAATAGGCCAGTGAGGCACCCACTGACCAGCTGGAATACAGGAACGTTATTCACGATTCCATCACTGCCGAGAGATGGGGCCCACGCCCAGAGCGTGGACTGCCTTGGTTACTCTTTGCCGTGGGAACGGCCATCTGTTGACTTGCATGACGTTCCTTCCTCAGTGTCATATTTTCAGATGAAAATTTTGTCCCCTGCAGCGACCCCGAGGAAGGGCTCTTTGATCATTTTTGCATTGTGTGCTCTCTGTCACCCTGGGGTTGAACAAAGACCCTGGAAGCCAGGCTGGGAGGACAGGCCGCCTGAGTCACAGTGCGTGGACTGCTGCCTCTAGAGACCAGGCTCACCTGGAATCTGCAGCTGACCCTCCTGGTCAGCCAGGCCTCCCTGTGGAAGGTGGAGAGAGAGCGCATGCAGCCCCGGGCAGCCAAATAGAGAGTGGGGGAAAATATACACAGTGATTGAAATAAAACCTGGCAATAATTGCATACATTTGTGGTTTTTAGCTTTTAAAAGAAAGTCTTTATTTTAAAAAAAAAAGATTTTATTTATTTCTTTTTAGAGAGAGGGAAAGGGAGGGAGAGAGGAAGAGAAACATCGATGTGTGAGAGATACATCTATCAGTTGCCTCTCCCACGCCCCCAACCTGGGACCTGGCCCACAGCCCAGGCATGCGCACTGACCAGGAATCGAACCAGCGACCTTTCGGTTCACAGGACGGTGTTCAATCCACTGATCCACACCAGCCAGGGCAAAACATGTCTTCTTTGGATGAACATAAAAATCTGAAAGTCACCCTCCTTCCAAAATGCCGATTCATTGAGAAACACCTCTTAACTGTATATCCCCATTTGCCAGGAACATTTTATTGAGTTTTATTTTCTGTATTTTATTGAAAAATACAATTTCCAAATGTAAAATTGTTACAAACTTGACTCTTTCTCTAACACACCCATGTTCGTGCAAACACAGAACCATTCCTCCCTGGGATTAGGAGCTCTAACAATCTACAGGCTCCAGCACAGACTCTGACAAATGGGTGATTCAGAATACTGATTCAGAGCAAAAATTTAGAGCATAGCAAACAAGTTTGAATGCAGATGCTGACATTCAATAAATGTGTGGCCTTGGCGAACTCCCATAATCCTTCCAGACTTTATTTTTTCTTCATTGACAGAATGGGAAGAAACAGTGACTCTGATCTACTCCATGGGGGCCACTAGGAGAAACCTAGAACACTGAGCACCAAGCACAGCATGAACACTCAGCAACTTGTGGCCACATTGTAGCTAGCTTGTTGCCCAAAATAGAGTACAAGCAGTGACCACATGGAACTGAGAATTTTCACAATGTACCAGTTTCATATCTTAATTTCTTTGGGCTTCTCTACTTCTTCTTTTAAAGACCTCATGCCTACTTGCTTTTCTGAAGGGTCAAAAAGAGCTTAAGAGGCTTTGCATTAGCCTTTCACCAAAACACAGCCAAGCTAGTAAAATATTATTTCAACTGAGTCACAGACATTTGGCATAGTAGGTCTGTGATACTAGAAGGAACCTCAGGGATCTGCCACTCTTACCTGACTGATGAATAAATTGAGACCCAGAAATGTGAAGGGACGTCCTTAGTCCCTGAGCTAGTAGTGCAGCCTATGTGCATGAAGCCTCCTGGAGCTGGGCAGTGCATAACCCCCTTCTGTGCCGCCCGTGGCTAGGCCGTCCTTCTGGCCAGTGATGGAATAAAGTGGTCCAGTCAGAGGGTGTCTCAGGACTTCTTCTAGGTTGTGAGGATTAAATGAATTAAGATGCATGAAACACTCAGCACAGGGCTTGGCATGTCATAAGCACCCCGTAAGTATCAGCTTTTACTGGTACTGCATTTTGACCGCACACTTAGGGGTTCGAGTCAATGGCTCAAGCAGGAAGGCTGTGGCACTGTTGTTGTTGACGGGCCGCTGCTCAGGGCACCGCATGGTGGTGTGAAAGTGTACTTTTGCGAAGATTTCAACAGACATTTCACCCAGAAAGACACACATAAATAAGCTCATGAGTCAAATGGGAATGCTAGCGCCCATCTCACAGGGTTGCTGAGACGCTAAAAATTGCTAAGAGCCCTAAAGTGTTTTTGAAAAAGAATTTTACAAACATAAGGTATGCCGTGAAAATTAGCACCATCTGGGTGCGTGTCTTCCAGCCAGAGAGAACTTGGAGAAGTCTCCATCAGGTTTCTCTGTACGTTTTAAAACAATATCCCACCAACCAAGATTCAGCTAAGATCTGACTGGAAACTGACAGCCCCCCTGAATCCTCACATCTTGTCTCTCTCCTCCCCAGTGCTGAAGTCAAGGCCAACCCCCGGGTCCGGCCGATCCCAGCCTCTCTGGCCACAGCCCCATCGCTAGCACCTGCCTGTGCCAGCACCCTTATTCAGTTACGTGTGCAAGCAACCCCTATCCAGCCTTGTCCCCAAGTCCCAGTCGTCATAACCTGCCGAGGAGTTCTAGCTGCTTCGGAAGGCATCGTCCCTTGCCCTTTCCAAACACTGTTCCTTTGTCCCATTCTGGCTGCAGGACTGGAGTCGGGCCCTGAATCTGTGAGCTGACAAACGTGGTGAGTGACATGACCTTGAGGACCTCTGCATATTCAGGTTTCATAACTGCAGCACTGTTGACATTTTGGTTCATATAACCCTTTATTGGAGGTGGGACTGGGGGTGGCAGATGAGGGTGTCATGTGTGTGGCAGGATGTTTAGCAGCATCCCTGACCTTACCCACTAGATGCCAGTAGCACCTCTACACTGAGTTGTCAACCCAAAGTGTCCTCGGACATTGCCGAAATTGTCCTTGATTAGGAATCACTTGGATAAAGCTTCTTCTGAGAGCCCTGCTGCTGCCTTCTGGAGGCCCTGTTACTCTGGGTTGGAGCCCCTATTTCCCCCTGAACACCTTCCATCTCTGACCAATGAGCACAGCCTCAGAGACTGATCGGCTGTCTTCCCCTCTAAGGGACATTTGTTGAATTTTCGGCTGCCCAGACTCTGAACTCCCTTCCTGGGTCTGGGAAATCCTTCCAACATGAATGGGAGGGAAAGATCACCTGGTGAAACGTGAAGACCACTGCTGAGCTCAGGCCCCTCTCCCAGCGTCTCTTGTAGTTAGGGTGGTAGTTGACCTTCATGCCTATCTAGGTCCTTAAAGGATGGGAAATGCCTTTTTGTTTCAGCTGTTCATGTTAAAATCCTTCTAGAACATAGGCAGTTCCCACCTCACAAACACCTGGCTTGCAAGGGAGCCTCGAGCTCACCATCACTGCCAGAGCGTGGGCTGCCATGAAACCTCTGGAAGGTTTGTGTGTTAAGTGTGAGTTTTGGAGACCCATGGGTCTGGAGAAGAAGGGACCAGACTTGCTCTATGAGCCCTGACTGCAGGAGAAACTGCCACTCGTTGGGAGTAATGGAGTAAAGAAAGCAAGGTAGGAGAAAAAATAGATTTTACTAGACAAAAATAAAAAATGACTGAACAGGAAACAATGCCTTGAATAAAATAAAACTGTTCATAAACTGAGAAAAAATTGTTGATAAATATAACTGAGTCTTGCTAAGCAATGTGTAAGGAATTATTCAACTCTAAGAAAAACATTAAAACCTTAATGGAAAATAAAGACAAATCACATACCAGATTATTTGCTGGAATAAAAATACCAGTAAATCTAAGAAAAATGCTTTGGTGCAATAGAGATTAAAGAAATGAAAATTCATACCATCCCTGGGTGTAGCTCAGTGGATTGAGTGTGGGCTGTGAACTAAAGGGTCGCCGGTTCGAGTCAGGGCACATGCCTGGGTTGCGGGCCAGGTCCCCAGTGGGGGCCACGTGAGAGGCAACCACACATTGATGTTTCTCTCCCTCTCTTTCTCCCTGCCTTCCCCTCTCTCTAAAAACAAATAAATTAAATCTTAAAAAAAAGAAAAGAAAATTCATACCATCATGAAATCTCATGTTTCAACCTATCACATTAGAAAATATGAACAAATACACATTCAGTTTGGGCCACGCTGGGATGAACCGGCCCCTTCAACTCTGCCAAAGGAGGGTGTGTGGCACCACTCACTGGCGGTCAGCCCGAACACGTGTTAGGTGCTGGGAGAGAGTGTTCACGTCCTTTTCGGCCGGGAGTTCCTCGTCTAGAATAGAAGGAGCAACCAGAAACACATTTCAACCCGGACGCTGGGTCTGAGCACAGGAACTGTGTGCTCAGACCCTGGCCCTGCCGTTCGACTTCTCTGGCCCGAGCTTCCCCACCGACATGTGGGCACTGCCGAATGGCTCAGCGCCGTTGTTCGGATCGGGTGTTTGCTGGCACAGTGCCTGGCATGGAGTGAGCCCTCAGCAAGTATGAGCTACAAATGTGGTGTTATTTATAATAGCAACATGCCAGCAGAAAGGAAATATGCTAATTATCCCAATTCCAGAAAAGAAATAAATTCGGATGCATTTATACACTAGCATTGTATACAGGCATTAAAGTAATATTTTAAAGAGTGATTCAAGCCATGGTGACAATGAAAATGATTAAGCCCCTCCCATAATGAAAAGAACTTTATGTCAGACATTCAAAAAGTTTAAAAGCTGAAGGAATACCATGATCCCCCCCTTTAAAAAAGACTTTATTTTTTAGAGCAGGATTCAGCTTACAGGAAAATTGAGCAGCAGGCACAGGGAGTTCGCGCAGGCTCTCTGCTCCAAGGCACACAGCCTCCCTACTGTCCACATCGCACTGGGGTAGTCTATTTGTCACCACCTGTGACCCTGCACCCACACTTCGGCATCACCCAATGTCCATAGTTCACATTAGGTTCACTGATGGTTTGGACAGATGTCTAATGACCAGATTCCGCCATTGTCATGTCACACAGACTAGTCTCACTGCCCTGACAGTCCTCTGTGTTTCGCCTGTTCATTCTTCCCTCTCCCAACCCCTGGCGTTGCCTTCTTTCACCTGGTAGTGTGCATTTGGGGCTCCTCCGTGTCTTTTCATGGCTTCATAGCTCAATTCTTTTCAGAGCTGAGTAATACTCCATTGTCTGGATGCACCACCCTTCATCCATTCATCTGCCGAAGGGCATCTCGGTTGCTTCCCAGTTTGGACAGTTGTGAATGAAGTTGTACAGACATCTGTGTGCACGTTGTGTGTGGACATGCGTTTTCAACTCATTTGATACTGAGGCAGTGTAATTGCTCGGTTACATGGTGAAGTGTTATTGACTTTGTAAGAAGCCAGTAAACTGTCCTCCACAGTGGCTGTGCCATCTTACCTTCCTGGCGGCAATGAATGAGAGTTTCTGTCATTCCACATGCTCCTTAGCGTTTGGTGTTGTCAGTGTTTTGGATTTTAGCCGTTCTAATAGGTGTGTGGTATCTCGTTGTTTTAATCTGCAATTTCCCAATGATCATGACTCCTTTTAAAATTAAATTGATTATGTATCTCTGAGCTCTTTTTGCTTTATCTTGTTCATTGAGGTTCATCTGGTTTTATATAGAATCTCTTTGAAGAATATGTTTTACCTTGCTTACTATTACTCTAGATGCTTTCAAAATATCTACCAGAATTGTTTTTCAAACATATAATAAAAGTTTATTTGCTTCCAAGTACAAGACTTCCCTTCTCTGTGAATCCTAACACCATTTCTAGAAAAGTGGGTGTGCGGTGTGTATGTGGGGGAATCTTGGAGGGACCCACAAAATGCTAACTTAAGAACTGAGAAAAAGTAGTTACCACTTTGGGTTGGGGGTTCCTCTCCTCATTTCTGCCTGCATAAGTTTTAGTAAACTGCAAAAGTCACATTCCAAAACATTTTTTGACTATGGCCTTATTTCCACAAAAATGAGATGATGGAGAGGTAAGGGACTTGTCTGACGGGCGCACAGCTGGTACGTGGTGAGTGAGGCTGGGAGCCCGGCGGGGCTGCCTACCTTGCCTTAGTCTTCTTTACTTCTGAGCTCTGAGACTTTGGGTCTCTCAGATAAACACAAGGCTGACCGCAGTGGCACAGGGGTCTGGGCTACCTTCCAGAACCTCCTGCCGCCCTCCAGCCCTCTCTGAGCCACAGGACTAGCAAACAGTTCAGCTACCACAGGAGTTAAATGACGCACCAGCCCAGAAAAATTAACCTGTTTTAAATGTCAGCAAGAATGGTGCTGGGCTAAGGTTATCTTTCTTCCTTTGCCCTTAGCCTAGTGGACAGGCAGCGCTGGATTGTCCAATGTCCTGAGAACACTACGCATGGCTTTGTTCTGCGCTCGCGCATAGCGGGTCACAATCGATATTTGTTAGCTGATGGCGGAAAGGAAGGCAGAGATGAGACACGGGTCCTCGATCACGCCACCTAGCCATTATCTGTGTGGCTGTTAAATAACCTGGTGAAAGGTGCTCACCCCTGAGACCTTGAGGTTTCAAGGTAAACACAGGCTGACCCTAGTGACCCAGGGGTCTGGGTTTCTTTCTAGGACACGAATCTCTGATAGCTGATAGATAGTCAGTCAGGGAAGTGGCCAAGTTCGGTAGCTGGGCATTACAGGGAGATCACAGAGGGAGCGGCCACTTGAAAGGATTCGAGAACAAAATCAATACAGGCCCAGCTAGCCAAGGTTTGACAGCACGTTTCAACTGCTTGCTGGGGCTGAACTAGAAAGCCTGAAGAGGGGCCCCGCTGCCTGGGCAGGGAAGGTGAGGCTGTGGGCAAAACCGGTTTGGTAGACACTCAGTGAAGCCTCCAAAGAGAGGGATTCCGTGTGAACTTGAAGTTTAAAGCAGTGGTGCTCAAAGGGCAGTCCTGGACCAGAGCCTCAGCGTCACCTGGGAACCTGAGAGAAATGCAAATTATCAGGCCGCTCCAACGAATTGGAAACTCTAGAGGTGGGGGCCCAGCGATAGGGTTTTAACAGATTTAATCATGTACCATCTCACCCATGATCACTGATCACCTAATGTTCTCTTTCTCTCTCCCTCCCTCCCTCACACACACACACACACACACACAAGCGTGTGCGTGCATAACTGGCAGAGAGCCATAGCTTCAATCTGTATGATGAGGAGTCCAGGTCATTCAGAAGCTGGCTTACAATCAGTAAGTCTTCTGCACCCTGGCTTTCCCCCAGGAGTCCCCTGCTCCTCCAACTTTCACACAGTCCTTACTCAATGCTTCCTGCTGACCTTACTTTTGCATTCCCACTAGGCACAAAGCTGAGGCCTATTTTCCCACTATCTATCAGATGAATGCTTGGATGGATGTCCTGGCTGCTTGGACGTGCTTAGTAATCTGAAACAGAGACCTGGAAGTCTCAGTGCAAAGTCTGGCTTCCTGAAGGGCAGCTAGCTAGAAGCCTGCTGGAGAGGAAAGGACGCCAGGGACACAGCGCCACTATGTGTCAGAGAGGGGAAGGGCAGCTCCTGGCTCCGCAGTAGGCTCTGGGCTTGGGGTGCGCAGGGAGCTTAAACCTCATCAAATCCCAACATAGCAAAACTACCATTTAAAGAGCATCTACTGTGCGTTAAGGTACCATGATCATTGCCGAATCTTGCTGTAGCCTCAGATTTTCCGGTGCGGTGAGATAAGGTCACATAGCTCATAAGAGAGCCAGGCGATGAGTCCCTAGGGTCTACCCAGAGGCCACACAGCTAAGCTCCACTCAGTCCTTCTAGCCACCTGCTCAGTGGGGAAGGCTCCTTAAAGCTGTGCTTCTCAGATGCACTTGTGCAGGCAGCACCCATGGGTCTTGTTAACATACAGATTCTGATTCAGCAGATCTGGGGAGGGGCCCCAGGTCCTGCATTTCCAAGGGATCCCAGCTAGCTCTCAGACCACCCCGAGAGGCAAGACCATAGGGCAGGATGACTTTCTGTGATGAGGGAAGTGCTGTGACTCTGTGGTCTCCAACACATTGGTCACTGGCCACGAGTGGCTAGTGAGCACTTGACATGTGACTACTGCAACTCAGAAACCAATTTTAATTTTAGTTCATTTCAACTCATTTAAGTTTAAATAGCACCCTGCGGCTAGGGTCTCCTCTACTAGATAGAGCAGGGTCCTTCGTGTGGGTGGCTTGGCTGGCTTTCAGATGGCTTGTCATTGGAGACTTAAAGTTCCATGGCAAGTTAAAGCAGGACTGACAGATTCTGAGAGTGACAGGAGATTATGTATTCTATCCTTGTCACTTTACATATGAGGAAACTAAAGCCCAGAGAGGCCGAGTGACTTGTCCCAGAGCCACAAAGCTGTTATAGCATTAATCCACCAGTCTGCACTTTTTCCTAGGCCCCTGGCCTCCAAAAGAAAAACATATATTCCCGATGTATGAGGTTGTATGTTTAGAAACTCCTTTGTGAACGCAACATAGCTGATCTATTAGAATCAAATGCTGTTACTCATTCGGATGACATACAAGACAGTAGCCGAGTTTGAAAGTTACCCAGTTTCCCAGGGACAGAAACTTAGTTTTTAGTTATCTTAGTAAGACCTGGCTCACACAAAAAGAATCATCCCTTCTATGGGATGTTTTGCAAGTTCAGGGTTCCTGGCAAAACCAGAATTAAGGTTGGCCCCCCCGATCAGACCCCAGGGGGGTGGCACAGGAGACATGGTTGATTTCAGTTGGCAGAAGTGCGCCAGGCACCAATGGTAACAAGACAACTGGGTAGTCCCTGTCCTTTATCATGTGGTATAAAGCACTTACTGAACCGATCATTTTTTTCTGGTTGTAAAATAATAGCTGTACATTACATAACATTTGAAAATTGTGCAAGAGGTATTGTATTTGTTATCCATTGCTGCGTAACAAATGGTCTCCACAACCTCGCAGCGTAAATCCACAGACATCTGTTATCTCTGTTACCTGGAGCAGCTCGCTGGGGGGGCTCCGACCCAGGGACTTCAGGGAGGTGGCAGTCAAGGTGTGGGCAGGGCTGCCATCAGCCGACGGCTTCCTCTGAGGCAGAAGGATCTGTTTCCAAGGTCACTTGTATAACCTTGGGGATGTGACTGGAAGTCACACCCTTATAAGGAAGGACTCCCTGTCGTCCCTTTCTCTCTTCCCCCTCTCTGCTGGCAGGAATGTCTGTCCTCACAGGCTCTGTAGACCAAGGCCACACCCTGGGAGTCCACACCCTGGGGACGGTGGAGCAGGTAGACTGAAGAGGCTGAGGCCCCCGACCCAGCAGTGCTGCCTCGCCGGCCCTGGGCTGCTTAGGTCTGAACGTGACAGACAAGTGAGCTTTCGTCTTTGAACCTTACGTTGTTCTGGGCCGTGATGGCCATCAAATGTGCTTCCCAATTAAGGCAGGTGGACAGAAGTTTCTTCACTTTTTGTGTTTAATGAATGTTGAGCATGTTCCAAGGTCAATGAGAAAGAGGTCAATGAGCAATCTGGGATGATGGCTTAGTGCAAGGGTCCTGAGAAAGCAGGAGAAAGAGGGGTCCTGGGCCCTGCTGGGGGGCCTGGCCTTGGTGGAAGGCGATACCACCGCTCAGACCAGGGGAAGGACAGGGAAGGGATCTGGATGCAGGAGATGAGGTTTGGTAGCAGAAAGTTGAGGTCATTTCTTCCTAATGGCTTCTGTTTAATCGGTGAAGAGGGGTGAGGGTCTCGGTGGGGAAAGAAGCCAGAGGTAAAGCTTCAAGGGTTTATGTCCGTGTTCCGAGGTGGGGTGGAGGGCTGTGCACACTGCTACAACCAGAGCTACAACCAGACGCTGAAGACTTAACCCACTCCATCAAGTACCGCCCGAGCTGTCCCTGAATAGCACCGGAGAATAGAAGTTTTTATGATCTACTCATTAAAAATAAGAATATGCAACAGGTTGGTGACCTTATCCAATGTACCAACAGTTTCAAGCTAAAATGTACTCCTTGTCTGCAGTTATGAAATTATAGTAGGTCTGTCTGGAGCGCAGTCAGGACAATGGAGACCCAACAAAACCTGGAAGTGCGGCCATTTCAGCTCTGAATTAGGCATGGTCACACGCTAGGCATTTCACATGGCTTAGCTCTCAGTCCTGTCAAACAGGTATTTCACCCTTCTTTATTCTATAGATGAGAAAACTGAAGCCCAGAAGATTAAACACCTTGTCCTAAGTCATACAACTACTGCAGGAGAGGACAGGGATTTGAACCAAGCTGGATCTGGCTCCAGAACTCTGCTCTGACCGCTGTTCTCCATTTTCCCTCAGCCCAGGAGGGCTCATGCTGGTGCACCAGGCCTGACTGTCGGTCCCAAAGCTTTGCTGCCCTGCAGAGACGTTCCGGAAACAGAACTTCTGGTCATCGGCCCAGCATCACAGAGTGACCAGTTGAGAAATCAGGTGAGACACACCTTCCACTCCCTCAGCATCGCAACACCTGTGCTACAGTGCAAGCCCTCTCGCTGGTCCACAGCCCTGGACGTTCCGAACGCTCAGGGATGTCGTACCTAGGGCCAAGTGAACACTACTCAAACACGGCTTTTGTCACCACTCTCCTGCTCCCCATGGGCTCATAGGATAAAGGCCCACTGGCCTGGTGTTCAAGGATCCCCCAGTAATCGAGCCTGGCTTCAGCAGTTGGGAACAGATCAGCTACATATGATTAAAACCCCCAAAGGACGATGATGTAAACAAGGTAAAAGTCTCTCCCTAAATGAAGGTCACAGATTGGCCGTCCAGGGATGGTACAGCAGCTCCACATAGTGCCTGGGCTACAGGTTCTTCACTACGTCATTGCTAAGTTTGGCCCTTGCACTCATAGTTTCAGGTGGTGGCTAGAGGACCAGCGATCACATACATCTCCCAGGCATCAGGGTGGAGGAAGGGAGGAAGAAGGGCCAAAGGGGAACTTATTCTATTTTAAGGGGGGTTCCCAGAAGTTTCTACAAAACACTTCTACTTATGTCTCATTGACCAAAGTAAAGGCACATGAAAGCACAAAGCTGAAAGGGAGATTGGGACAGGTAAGCATTATTCTGGGGAGGCTTTAACTAAGGGATAGGATAGAACAAATATAGGGATTGGCTCTACACTTGGGCACTTTTAGAGATGCCCCAACACTAAGTGCTTCCTTGGGAACCCTCTCCAGCTTCTGCCCCTAAATATAATCCATGCAGGGGACAGCCCCCACACCCCACCCTCAAACCCCTGGGAGAACCCCAACCATTTTTGGGCTCAGGTCAAGATTTCACTTCTCTTGTAAGCCTTTCCTGGCCACCTTGACTTCCGGTGATCTTCCTTCTCCTTTCTACAGAACGTCTTGGAAAAGGAAGTGGTAGAAAGTGCCCAGACTGTAGAGCCAGGCAGTTCTGGGTCTCATCTGGCCTCTTCTCCCACTTCCTGTGTGATCTTGGGCAACTTATTTATCTTCCCTGAGTCTCAGTGGTCTCTTCTTGCCTTCAACAAACTGGAGCAAAGACTGCAGTGAGGCAAAGTCCGAATTAATTTTTAGGAGAAGTTACCAACCCCTTCTCTGTACAGGTAAAGAGAGAGTCATGTTGGATCGGCCTTTTTGTTATGAGAGAAGCTTCTGTTTGCAGCTTTTAGTTAAATATGTATGTTTATAAATCTATATATTTATACCTAGTTCTGTGTATAAGGTCTTCATCTTTGTTCATTAAAAGGGCTAACAGGTCTTTTGTTTGATTTAGCAAGGCAGCCCCTCACTAGCACCCTTGATATGCAGAATTCTGGAGAGGGGACACATTTCCAGAGCCATCTCAGAGTCTTCAAGGAGGGAAAGAATTGAGAGCCCCTTACCCCTAGCCCTCTGAGATTTAAACGTACAAAAACGTGTTGGAATGTCCACAAGTGCACAGAGGCAATCCCGAGGCAGCCGCCCTGGCGTGTGAAGCTTTGGGAATACATATGTGTATTAGGTAAAAGCATCGCCACCTTGAAGCTACTACTATGGGCAGGCAAGGGCATCATCACCAAAGCACAGGGCAAGTGGACGCCGGCTTGTGCCCAACCAGCTTTCAGCAGCGACACCTTGTGGCAGCAACTGAAACAACATGCCAGTGAGTGGGCTTCAGAAGTAATAGGACTTTTGGACTAAAAATTTAGGATTCCCGCAGTGGAGTCAATCAAATTCGGGGCCCGCCCCACTCGTGGCAGGTCCTGGCTCTGCAGGCTGCCACAGAAGCAGTATGACTCATGGGCCCTGATCCCCTGCTGGGCCTCAGGAATAAATTTGGTCACAGACACCAAGAAGAAAGAAAAAGAAGAAAAAAAATTAGGATTCTTAGAAAATTTAAAGATGTCTCAAAAGGTAAATGATTCTATTTCTTGCTAATAACGGGGTGTTGGAGGTATTAATAGTGAAAATAAGGAATGTGGCTGTATTTGTACTCTGAGGGAGCCATATTTCCTGGTTATGCCACCCCTGGGTCTGTCCCCAGAACAGGACAGGGAACATAGCGGTTCAGGGAGCTGTCTCTCTCGGGCTGCCTGCTGGGTTGTGTGTTGCCTCCTCCAGCTCTGCTTGCAGCCTGGCTCTTGGGCCTTACGTTTTCAGCCATGCCAGGGCAGGGTGCAAGGGACAGCCGCAGAAGGAGGAATCCGCCCGGGCAGCTGCCACTGAGTCTCCAGATGAGGGACTCATTTTCAAGGTAATGAAATCGGAGTTACTGCAACTTGCTAGCGAGTTCCTCTCAAACAGTGACTAGGCCGCTTGTGGCTTTTGTCATGCCGCTGGCAGGAAGACCACTTCTCTGTGACTAGATGGTAGAGGCCACAGGGGCCGCTCCAAAACAGGAAGCAAGCCTTTTTCAGAGTGCTCTTTTTACTTGCTGTGCATTGTAGCAGATTAAGCACTTAGGGTTGGGATTTTTAAAATATTTTTTTATTGGGCCGAAGACATATTTAAATAAAGCTAAGTTCTTTGTCTAAAGCTTCTCCAAAGCCCTGGCTAACTAACTCCTGAGGAGGCAGCACAGGCCCCGGATTCCAGGCAGCCCCCTTTCTATGGGGCAGCCCCAGGCAGAGAGAGAGAGAACAGCGGAACCAGCCCCCCGATGTGTTTTGTGGGGTCATTTCACATGGAATTCCACATTTCTTGCTCCTTTTGAACAAATGGGCAATGTGGTGACAATGGGCTTGGCATTTCACAAGGAAAAGAGCAGCTGCTGCCTTCTGAGGAACGTGGAGGGCGTCCTGTCCTGCCAGAGTTGCCAGTACGTCTGTGTTCTCATACTGGACACCGCACTTGTTCCTGTTACTGCCTGGCCCCAGGGGGTTTGAATTTGCTCCTGCTGGGGTGGTGTGAGCTCTACAGAAGCATGTCTTACCCCCACCCCCTACAGAAGCAAGATCCTGGAAGACAAGAGGTGCATCCATTTCCTTTCCAGCTCTATTGCCAGCAGTAAGCTCGGGTGCTCAGTAAGTGCTGAGTGAAAGAATAAAGGAATAAATGGGCAGATATCCACTGTATGTGCCTAGTGTGTGCCAGGTAGGGTGTTAGGCACCCAAGGGTGGTTTAAGCCGTGTCTTCAAGGAGTTTGTGTCCTAGTGAGAGAGAGAAAAAGATTTTGTAGTGTATGTGTTTGTTTGTGTGTGTCTGGCATTTTAAGCAAACATGATATGTAAATAATCAGAAGGCATTACATTTTCTTCCATTTCCCTGGCTGCCTGAGAAAGGTGGCTTTTTCTTCCTCCTTCCCCACCCATGGGTGGACAGGGTCCCTGCCCACAAGGAAAAAGGGCAAAATCCAAGATGGTGCTCTTGTTTCCACACACTGGGGTCCTCTGGGTGGCAGGTGGGGAAAGTGACTCTTGTGCTCGTGGGCATTCTGGGAGTTCCGCAGAGAACTCCTAAGCAGGGGGCTTATCCACGGTTCCCCAGGCTGACACAGTGCAGCCATGATGTCTGGAGGGTCACCTCTCACGTCCTTTCAGCTGAGGTCCCTCATAGCCCCTGCCATCCCTGCCACATTGGACGGGATTTAAGATGTCTCTACAATGGCTGCCTTGGTGACTTTTCTTCATCCACAAGCAACAGCGATGCTGCCCTTGCCCCGCTCTGGGTAGAGGGCAGTTCCTTCCCTTTCTCTGCCTGGCACCAGGCCACGGCAGCTTCCTTAGGTGGTCATGAACCTGGCCCTGGTCCACAGAAACCCCAACTGCACAGAGCCCACACCAGCTCTCAAAGAGCCACTGAAGCCCAGTCTCTTGGGCCTGAGGGGAAGAACGTGACCCTCCCATGTGATCTCCCCTCTAGGCTTACAGCACAGCCCTCTCCCAAGAAGACCTCTCCAGAACTTTTGAGCTTCCTAGAGAGGGCTCCTGAACCACACAGAACCTGGGGGCGCAGAGACCCACCGCTGGGCAGGACTGAGCTGCACGGTGCCGAGAGGGCACCGTCTAGGAGGGGGCGGCATCTGTGTGTCACCTTCCAGTCTTGCAAACAGCACCCAACAAGCCTTTTCCTAAGTCTTTGACTAATGTTTTAAAAGGTTTCCTTGGCCAGCTGATTCTATTGATTTTTCTGAGGGCTAAAAGAAAGACAGAAGCATTTATTGTGTTTTTTTCCTTCTCCAGGATCACTCATTCGATGAAGGGTCAGAAGAGAGGTCGTTGTAAAAGGCTGGGCAATAGTTACACATGTCATAACACTAGCCAAGTGAGCACATTATTATTAATAACGTTCTTAGCTGTCACCGTCGACGCCCTGACTGCTGTCTGTCAGGCTCTGCGGTGAGTGTTTCCCACACATTGCCTCTCCTGGACCTCTCCACGGCTCTCATGTGGGAAGTAGGTGCCTGTACTTTACTTCATCACTGATTGCAATGTTTGTCACAATTTTAGGATCCCCCCCCCAAAAGAAAAAATGCCGATTAATTGTCACAAGGGCTTCTTAGCACTTGGAATTTTTATTTTATACTGAAAGAGCTCTTTTCATGATTTATTTTTAGAGATTTTATTTATTTCTTTTTAGAAAGAAGGGAAGGAAGAGAGGAGAGAAACATCAACGTGTGGTTGCCTCTCGTACGCCCCCTACTGGGGACCTGGCCTACAACTCAGGCATGTGCCTTGACTGGGAATTGAACCAGTGACCCTTTGGTTCTCAGGCTGGCACTCAATCCACTGAGCCACACTGGTCAAGGCCAGACTTATTTAAATAGGAACGTTTGCCATGCATCACTCTCGTGCACAGACTGAAAAAGGAAAAATACAAGAGAAGTAAACTGGTCATGCCATCCCTGAGCTCTCTCCCATTGGAGGTTCACGCTTTTGGTCACCCTTTGACGCAAAGTCACGGGGGCTCTGGTCTCCCCACAGTGTTGTCCTGGGAGCCAAGAGGGTTGGCGATGCCATGTTGCTCAAAAGAGGCTCCACTCTTGTCTCTGGGGTTGTCTCCCAGGCTGCTGACACCCGATCAGCAGGTTCTGACGTGGACGCCCAGGCAGTGACAACTGTGTCCCGACTGCACCCTGCCGGACATACACTTTCAGACACATTCTGATTTCAGACATGGTAAGATGTGAAAGGTGCGGCTTAGCATCCTTGAAAGACAGTAGCACTCACTTAAATGGTTTCCATGTTAGAGATGAGGCTTAGGAAGGTCTAATGATGTGCCTGGGGTCATCCAAGCTAGTAAGTGCCACACCAGGGTTTGGGCTCAATCTATTTGATTCCTGCTAACCACCTGGGGGAGCGTCCTGGGTTAGGAGGAGGCCTCCAAAGCCGGTTTCCCGTGCAGGGAATGGGGGAAGCAGGACCACATCCCGTTTCCCACTGGCCGAACACCGAGAGATCCCACATGGCTGTGAAGTGCAAAGGCAAAGGATGGCTACTTGCACGGTCAAAGGATATATTTCGTCCCAGTGAGACGCCACTGCTCACCTTGAGGATGGCTGTACTGAACAGCAGGGGGCGACAACAAACGCTGCGGAGGATGTGGAGAAGCTGGGGGCCCCACACCTTGCTCGTGGGCGTGTAAAAGGGCGCCCCTGCTGTGCAGAACTGTCTGGCAGCGCCTCAGCGTCCAGCACTGAGCTGCCCTGGGCCCCAGAAATTCCACTGCAGGGCTCGCAGCCTGAGGGCACTGAAAACACGGCTGTGCCAGATGAGAACGCGAGTGTTCGTCGCAGCGTCATCCAGAGCAGTTGAGACGGGAACAGCCGCAGTGTTCACCACCGGGTGGCCGCATGAACAAACGTGACATATCCGGGCAGCAGAATATTACCCAGCCACAAAAAGGAATGAAGCGCTGCTACAACATGGATGAATCTGGAAGATATTTTACGGAAACAAAAACAGTGACAGACGACCGCATTCTGTATGAGTCCATCTACATAAAATGCCTAGAACAGGCATCTGTACTGATGGAGACAGAAAGGAAATCAGTGGTTCCTAGGGGTGGGGTGAGTGGGAATGGGCACTGACTGCTAATAGGGATGGGGTTTCTTTTTGGGTTGGTGAAAATATTCTGGAATTAGATAGTGGCGCGGTTGCACGCCATTGTGAATGTACTAAAAACTGCTGACTTGTATATGTTAGAGTGGTAATTTTATGTTATGGGATTTATATCGCAATAAAAAATCATTTAAGAAAAAGAACTGATTTACTTCTCCATCCATAGTCCTGGGGGATGATAAAAAAATAAGTGGTCACCTGTCAAGTGGAAAGCACTGATGTGGACAGACCACCCCCCACACCCCCAGCAAAGGTGGTAAGAAGGCTGAGCTTTTAAAATTCACATTCTGTGTCATCTACAAGGTCCTCATGAAGGTGGTGTTTGTTTCCATGACCTTGCCTCTCACCGTATTTTGATAATGCGCTAAATTACAGGACCCAGAACTGGTCTTTAATTACAGAGTGCTTTAATAGGGCTTGCTGGCAAACACCATGGAACTAAGAAAGCCTCTAATGAAATGTGGCATCATTTTGTCTGTTCTCCAGTGGCAGCTCTTAAAACGCAATTAGTGCCATGCAAGATATTTATTTAGGGTTTTATCTGATTTATTCATTCCATCTCCAAAAGAGTGTTGTGCTTCCAGCTGCTTTTTCCTCCTTCACATGAGTATTTTCTCATTTCTGTCCACTCTTTTCTCCCCTCTTAGACTCCAGGGAGCAGGCATGTCAGGGCGCTAGAGGGCCTGGCTGAGGTAAGCAAACATCTAAAAGATTTCCACTCATCCCGCCCTTCGTTCTTCCCTGGTGCAGATGGAGTGGGGACAGACTTGAGGAGTCAAGATAGAATGCCTGCTGGGCGCCCTGCACAGCCCCCTCCCTCCCGTCCAGCCTAGGTCCAGGCGCACTTCCTGTGCGGGCTGCTCCTCACCCTCGGAGGGCACCAGGCACTTCCACTGTCCACTTTAGCCTCAAATGCCCGCAATAGTGTCGTAGCCTCTGTAGATCCCTTTCAACCACCTTCCCACCCCAAGTCAGAACCCATTCCTTCTGAGAGCCCTTTGTGTACACTCAGTAATGCCCGCTTTGGTGGCAATCAAATGTGGGTTTGTTGTCCCCTCTGTGGTGGAACTTTTGAGGGCAAAGTGGTTATGTCACCCCCCAGCGCCACACTCCATGTGCTGCACACTGGAGATACTCAACAGATAGTTGCTTAATAAAATAATCGTAAGTCTTCTCTATGCAAAGGAGCCATAAGTGAGTCAGTGTCTCCTACACCTTTGTGCTCCTGAAGACCGGATTTATCTGGCTTAGGGCTCAGGGCCAGGCTGCTTCGGAACAAGCAGCAACGCTGACCAGTTTCACAAATGCCCACGTGTGCGGAGCACTGTGCAAGGTGCAGGGGACGTTACAGAGAACAAAACAGCAAGATCCCTGCCTTTGGGGAACTTATAATCCAGTAGTGGGAGGCAGTGAGCACCCATGTTCTTAGGGTGGCAGGCGGGGTAACGCCGCTGTTTATGACCCACCTGACTGTCCAGAGGTCTTTTGTTCTTCCAAGTCGGATGTGCATGTTTAGGGGAAAGGGCTGGGAAAGCTGAATTTTTCTCCACCACACAGGGAGAAAAATTTGGAGCTCCCCAAGTAACCCATGAGGGAGGGGATCAAGTACAGAGCTGAGGCGGAAAAGCAAAGCAATGAGGTAGCATGGCAGAAGACTGCAGCGTGAGCCTGCCTTGACCTTCACATCCAAGCAGAGTTCACCTCGCCAGGGCCATCTGTGTGAGGGGCTGTTTCAGCGGAAACCAAAGAAGGAGAGTTTCATACTAGCCATGACTTGGCCGAAGAAATGAAACCGCTCTCAAAAGTGGGCGCTCATGAGGTAGAACTGGCTGTGAGCAATGAAAACTCATCCCTGTACCCCAAATTAAAAGGAATGGAGCCAAGGCTCTGGATATCCATTGACTTTGGAACTCTGTGTTTGTCAGGGTGGGGTGGGGGGCAGTTACCAATGTGATTTCACATAGATCTCCGGGCAAAAGCAACCCCATCTGACATTTGGGTTACACCATGAAACACGACGGCGAGTACGAAGTTCCTCACTCAGTATGTTTGCTCAGTCCGTTGAAACTGCTGTGACAATGGCGATGAGGAAGATGGTGATGGTGGTGGCGGCGGTGACAAAGATGCACGCACACGTGCACACAGCTGTCCTGCCCTTCCTCCCCTCCATAGTCTTAGCACTGCTCTGACCCCTGGAGTCCCCTTTGCTGAGGGGTGTGCTAGGACATGTTCTAGGGAGCTCCTCTGTGTTACAAGGATGATGTTGCTGAGGACACTGGGTAGCACTGTGTGTGGGCCAAGAGAAGCCACGATGCAGAATTATGTCCCCATCTGTGCAGGTGAGAGCTGATCTGGCCCCGCGGCAGAGACTCCCAGTGGTGGTGCTTTCCAAGGAGATGGAACACACGAGGGTGGCTCTCTCTTCTCTCTCCTCTTCCTGGTAACCGGTGTAGGCAGGCCCTTCCCTCTGAGCAGCCTCATCCACACCTTTCTTTCTGCGTGGGGCTCTTCCTCCCTGCCGGCAGCGGGCTGGGCCTCGGCCAGGTGGGCCAAGGAAGGAAGGAGGCATGCAGCCTGTCACCCTAGCCTTGCTGGGGATCTACTAGGTCGGGTTTCTCTGATCAGAGTGGTGAGGTCAGAAACTCAACTTGGGGTGCTGAGGCTATGAAACAGAGTACCCCTCCTGGGCTGCTCATGGATGAACAAACAAAACATGTGTGTGTGTGTGTGTGTGTGTACACACACACACACACACACACACACACGGTGGAATAGTATTCAACCTTAAAAAAGGAATAAAGTTCTGACAAATGCTTCAACATGAATGAGTCTTGAAGACAGGTGAACTGAAATAAGCCAGACACAAATATGAATACTGTGCAGTTTAACTTACGTAAGATTCCTAGAATAGCCAAACTCACGGAGACAGAAAGTGAAAGAGAGGTTGCCAGGAGTTGGGGGCAGGGTACGAAGTGGGGAGTGGATGTGGAGTCTGCGGATATGAGATGATAAAGGAGTTCTGAAGACGGATGGTGGTGACAGTTACACGACAACGTGAATGTACTCAGTGCCTCCGAACTGTACCGTGAAAATGGTTAAAATGGTGAATTTTATGTCATGTATATTTTACACACCAAAAACCAAAATGGACTTAGTTTGCCTTTCTGGGCATGGAGGGTACCGAAGAGGGGTGGCAAGGGATTTCCAAAGAGTGAGCGTTGATTGACTGGTCTGTCTGGGTAAAAGTCACATTCTTAGTGACACACCTCCACTTTGGTCCCATGATGACCATCGTGATGACGATGATGATAAGATTCAGGCCTCCCAGGAGCCACGCCCTGCACAGTAGTCCTCTGAATGAGACATTCCCTTCGGGAGATGGGCTCTTCCTACTTCTGTTCTCTGCAGGGAGGATGCTGCAGAGTGGTGGGAGGGGGAGAGAGGAGGGGGGGTTTCCTTTCACCGGGCAGGAGAACAGTGTGAGGAAACAGCTACCCATGCTCTGAATAGAAAGGGCCTCTTTCAGACCTAGTTTTAGAGAGTTATCCCCTTCCCACCTCCTATTGCCAGAGGGATGACGGAACAGCTGTCAGCAGTTGGGTCTGACTCATTAGTTTATCATCTCTCTCCACCCCTCTCTCTCAAAATCCACCCACCCCCAAAATGCCTGAGCACAGTGGACTATTTTAAGAACTCAATTCCCTGTCGGCATGGCAACTTCCTGGCTGTACCTCTTGTCATTGCTGCCTGGATGGAAGAAAAGCCACGGCTCACCAGGGCTCCAGTCCTCCTGCAGCAGAGACGATTCAGAGATGGTTCACGGACCAGACATGGCCAGAGGGTGGACATTAGTCTCTGTCCCGTGTTCTTTGTGTTTGCTTTTTACAGCCCTTTATCAATGTAAGACCACTCTCAGCAGAATGACCATATAAAACCAGGCCCCAGGCCAGACTTGGCCCAAGGACCAGAGTTTACTCAACCTCTGCCTTTGTACCAGAGCCACAGGCGTTCACACTGGTGGGCTTCTCACCGTGAACATTTGAAAGTTCGCAAAGGAGTGGGAGCTGCATGGGGAAAAGATGGGAATGGGGTTGTGGGAGAAGGACAACATGACTGAGTTTCAAAGTTACCCCCAAACATGTATGTTTTACTACATTATACCTTAAAGCTTTGTTTATATTCTTATTGTGCTTCAAAATTGAAGTCTTAGGCTATGTCGTCTTCACCATAGCCCAAATCATCTATGACTTCCTTTTGCAGAAAATGGTAGTTACGTTGTAACCTCTTAGCATTCTTCACAAAGACAATATTTGCTTCAGGAGTGTTGCAAGAAGAGTGTTCTGAATGTTTCTCTTTTGTACAAAATTTTCTTGGAAAAAATTGCAAACATTTTACTTTAAACATTTAATTGTGGAAAATTTTAAGCATACGCAAAAGTAAAAAGAATGATGAAATAAACCCTCATGTACCTGACTTTACTGGTTTATTTTTAAAGGGCATTTCTGTGTCAGTTAAAGAAACAGTTTGAGTACTTTCTTATCTCTGCAAGCAGTATTTGTGCTGAATCCCGTTGTAGGTCATGCCTGACAGTGACTGGTGAAGGGAGGGGTGGGAGGAATATCTGTAGGGAAGAAAAAGGGGCCACTCTTTGGTGGTTACCATGGAAACCACTGGGTTAAGGTGGTGGAGCTTGCTTAGGGGGCAGAGAGGTTCCTGCTAATGGACTCTGGATCAGAACTGCAGGAGGAACCCTTAGGCAGGTGGGTCCCTGAGGTTACTTTGCTGTCCTTGAAATTCCCTCCCAACCCTCAGTACAGTTCTCAGTTTGAGGATCTTTTCATCTGGATTTCTAGGGTTTGATTAAAAGAGAGACACTTGGTGTTTCGTTCTTCCATCTTAGGGCTTACTTTGTTGTGTGTTGAGTAAATCACAATGGAAGTGCTCATCTCCATGTTCACTTTGAGGAGTTGTGGGATTTTTATAGTAGGGTACTAGAGTCCTTTTAATAGCAAGAGAAGGGTCCCTGCATCCCTGGAAGAAAGGCCTAAAAGGACTGGTGGAGATCTTGGGGGTGTAGATCCCCACGACAGAGTGTGGAAAGGACAACCACGCGGTCAGGAAGAGCAGGGAACACAGCCTAAGCCAATGAGATTCAAAGTCCCGGCTCACTTTCCCCCTCCTGAAGAAACTTGATCCCAGTGTCTAGTATCCACCAATCGTCAATGTTCAGGGCTGCTTTAGAGGTCAGACTATTTGTTATCAGGCATGGCAGTAAGAGCTGGAACTCTGGCCTTACTCTGCTTGGACTTGGGTCCAATCCGCACCGCACATTTCTACCGCGGCAGCTCTGTCACTAACTAATGGGGTTGGTACCAGCATCCATAAAGGGCAGGCATAGAGGCAGAAGCCGGCTGGAATTACTCATCAAGGGGTAAACCAACGCAGAAGGTCAGAACAGAAGGCCTCCGAGGACCGAGGTGGATCCTTACAGTGATGGAGCCCCAGCGCTAGGATCCGCAAATTTGAGTTTTCACCCTAGTGCACGCCCCCAGCTCCAGAAGGCAAAAGCTGAGCTGACGAGGCACGGCCACCAGGGGGCGCGCGGGCCCCGAGATCTCAGTAATCTGGGGCTGCGGGAGGGCTGACTCAGTACCCGCTCTCCTTCAGGGTATTTGCTGGCGAACAGCAATGACAGGTATGCACAGGCAGCTGCTTATCTGTCCATATCTCCCATAAATCAAAAGTTCCTTGAGGACAGTGACTGTGTTTTCGTCCTTGACTTCTCTGAATGTACGTAAATGCCTTGCCCCATCCTACGTGTGCTGAGCCTTCTTAAAGGAATGCATTGTCACTCCGGAAGGCAGGGGGGGAGGACCAAGAGAGGGATGTATGGGGCTGTTCCGAGCTTTGAGGCAGCTGTCCTCGCAAAGAGAGACGTTGTTGTCACCAAGGTAGAGCCCAACTGTTGTTGGGAAGGAGTAGTTTGTACACGTGAAAACGGGTGTGGAGCCTGGGGAACAATCTAGGATTTGGGGAAGAAATAAGGCAGGGGTTCTCAAACTTCTTTTTTTCAATACACTTTATCGTATTTTTTCCGGTACTGTATATCCCTTTCCCCCCCAGTCACCACACTGTTGTCCAGTCCATGAATCCTTTTTCCTTTTTGCTCGATCCCTCCACCTCCTAACTCCCCACTCTCAACAATTGTCACCCTGCTCTTTATCTATGAGTCTGTCTCTATTTGCTTATTAGTTCAGTTTGTTCATTAGATTTCACACAGGAGTGAAATAATGTGATACTTGGCGTATTTCACTTAGCATAATGTTCTCCAGGTCCATCCATGCTGTTGCAAAGGGTAAAATTTTCTTCTTTTTTGCAGCCAAGTAGTGGTCCATTGTGTGAATGTCCCACAGTTGTTTTACCTACTCATCTACTGATGGACACTTGGGCTGCTTCCATATCTTGGCAATTGTAATTAATGCTGCAATGAACATAGGGGTGCTTATGTTCTTTCAAATTAGTGTTTTGGGCTTCTTCTGATATATTCCCAGAAGTGGGATTGCTGGGTCAAAAGGCAGATCGATCCGTTTTTTAATTTTTTGAGGTATCTCCATACTGTTTTCCACAGTGGCTGTACCAGTCTTAAAACCCACCAACAGTGCAGAAGGGCTCCCCTTTCTCCGCATCCTCGCCAGCACTTGTTGTTTGCGGCTCTCACATTTCTTGATCTCAGGACTCCTTCATACTCTTGAACATTATTGAGGACCTCAAGGAACTTTCTGTTTACATGGTTTCGACCTCCCAATATTTACCATATTAGAAATCAAAACTGGAATTAAAAAATGTATTTACTTACATAAAATGACTCTAACAGTCCCACTACATTAATACAATTTGTTTTAAAAACTATATTTTCCAAAACAAGAAATGTTAGTGAGAAGTGTGGCACCATTTCACATTCCTGCAAGTTTTAAAAATGTTTAGCTTAATAAAAGACAGATGGAGTCTCCTATTGGCTTCTGGACTCAGTCGGCTGTAATATCAAACTGAGTTTTCCCAAAGCTTTGTACGCTCATGAGAAAATGAGAGTGAAAGGGGCAAACGACCTCTTATTATGAAAACAGTTTTGACCTTGAGGACCCCCTGCCCATTCTGATATTAAATAGAGTATACATGGCACACAGTGTTACTTTGGGGTAAGAATTGAGGGGCTTTTTGTCAAAGGAAGGTCACCTTTGGTGAAGGGAAGGGCCAGGCTGACTTGGAGTTCACCGATTGGCAGAAGCTCCTTCTCCTGGGGCCAAAAGCATACGAGAAAGTTGATTCTCCTTGGGGAGGCTCTTGCTTTTCTGATTCAGAGACTCTGCTGACTTTGAATTCGTTCTGTAGGTTCTTAACAATCTGCATTCTAACACAGGCACTCAGTTCACACCTGTGAGAGTGGCTATCGTCAAAGAGACAAGAGATAACAAGCGTTGGCAGGGATGTGGAGAAAAGGGCACCTCACCGTTAGCGAGATGGAAGTTGGTGCAGCCAGTGTGGAAAACGGCATGGAGTTTCCTCGGAAAATTAGAGCTAGGACTACCTTATGACCCAGCGACCCCACTCCTGGGTATATCTCCAAAAGAAGTAAAAATGGGGTTTAGAAGAAATCCCTGCACTCCCATGCTGATTGTGGCGTCATTGGCAACAGCCAAGATACGGGAACAAGCGGGTCCATCAACAGGTGAATAGGTAAGATGTGACATCTACACCTGTATTCTCTGTGTCTATCCACATCTTTGTGAAATGTAGCTATGGGAAAGAAGGAAATTCTACCATTTGCAACAACATGGATGGAACTTGAGGGCACTATGCCAAGTGAAATAAACCAGATAGAGAAAGACAAATACCGTGTGATATCATTTACGTCCGTGGAATCTTTGAAAGCTGAACACAGAAGCAGAGACTAGAATGGTAATTACCAGGGGCTGGGGGTGGGAAGTGGGAGATGTTGGTCAAAAGGAACAAACTTTCAGCGATAAGATGAGTAAGTTCTGCAGACCTAATGCGCAGTGTGCTGATTATAGTTAATAATACCGTATTACAGACTTGAAAGTTGCTAAGAGAGCAGATCTTAAGTGTTCTCACCACAAAAAAGAAATGGTAATTATGAGACGCAATGGAGGTGTTAGCCAACACTACAGTGGTAATCATTTGGCAATATATAAGCCTATCAAATCAGCACATACCCCTCAAACTTGCACGTGCTCTACCTCAGTTGCATCTCATTAAAGCTGGTGGGCAGGAGCACAAAGGCCCCAGCATCTCCACGCCCCCAGGCCTGCTCTGGGGGTCTGTCCAGAACGGCCCAGTCCAAATGAAAGGCAGTGTGTGCAGACTTCCAGGGTCTAGTAACAGATCAGGAAAGCTTCTTCCCACTTAATTCCCTCCAAGAACACCTAATCCGCCTGATTATCACGATCAAAGAATACTGATATCTGGGTCCACCTCAGACACTGGAGGCAGAGGCTGGCTTTTGAAGTTCTGGGTCCACTCTCAAACTTCAGGTTTGGAAGCCACTGGGCTTCGTAGTCCCATCTGCCAGCTCTACAAAGGCCCTCAGTCCTCAGGCACTTTGGAATCACTTGAAGGCACATATTTGACATTTTGAATTCCCCAGGGCCGATCTCTGGAGAGTCCAGTACCTGGAAATTAGGTAGATCTGGGATGGGCCAGGGCCAAGTTCTGAAGAAGCCTCCCAGTTCTGTCGTAAACAGCCCAGGACCACCTTTTGCCTCGGGGTGATTGCAGCCTGCGTGTTGGTGTGCCACGGAGAAACTCCAGGGCGTAGCTCAGAACCGGCACAGCCTTTGCCTGACTTCCCCTGTCTTCTGAATGTTCAAACCCCTTCCTGCAGGCCTAAATTTAAACTCCAGGGTTTACAAATCTCATCTGATGAAGGTGACAGTCTTCCTCTCTAACCCCAGAACTCTGCATTCCCAGAAGATTCCCATTTTCTCAAACTCCAGCCCAGCTCCTGCCGAGCACTGCCTGCACCCACAAGCACTCACTCGCCTTCTCGACACTTTTCCGCCCTGCTTCTAATTTGGGTGTGGGTCGGGGTGTTTGCAGATGGTGACACATCCATCTCTCAAAGGAGCCCAGCTGAAGGTGCAGCAGGCAAAACAAACAAACAAAAACCAGATTTATGAACTCAGCTTTCTTCCTGGGAGCTCACTGCCTCCTCCTCCAACTTTGTCTGGGATATTTTAGTCCCATCGTCACAGAAGGGGCTGCTCCTCCCTCTGCGCCCCCCTCCCCCCCCACCCCAGGCCACTGGTTTGAATGGCTGCCTGTCTGACTGGCTCAGATGTTCCCCCAGGACTCCAGGAGCCCTGGCTCCTCAGGGACAGTCCGTGGGCCCCTGGAATCTGCTGTGCAGTCAGCCAGCCATCATCCTCATCCTCAGATGTTGTCTCTGGCTTTTACATTTACTCTGCATGGCACTCACGAGTTCCCTGAAGCATCAGTGATGAGCGGCCTTTTTTTTTTTTTTCCCCCAGTGTGTCTAGGCCTACCGCAACACACACTTGGTCATGGAAGTGGGCCTGAGGTGCCCTTTTGTTCCCTGCCCAGACTCACTCATTTTCCACTGTGGTCTGAACTCTATGAGGACCACCAGTGGAATCTGAGGTTCTTTACTGTCAGATCTGGAAGACTGGATGCCGGGAAAACGATGGATGTGCATAGACCGGGGCTATCTTCTGGTTCAGGACGTCGTGGCCGCTCCCAGGCCAACCATGTCCAAGTTCTCGGCTTGGGCCTGGGCTTTCCTGGCCATTGCGACTGGCAGCCAGTTTGAGGAGCGCTACCCTACTCCCAGTTCTTGTGAACGTCTTCCCTCCTGCACTGGTGGGTTGACTTGGTTTGGATGTTATCCAGAAGAAGTTGGTTTTACCCAAAAAAAAGACAAATTATCAGAATGAAGTCCTTGACAGAGCTCAGCACATGCCACCCCAAAATATGCGGCACTGGTGCAGTGTCTCTTCTGAACTGAAGGCACTTGGAAGAAAGCAACACAGGGAGAGGATTTCTCGAACTTCCCTGTCTACCTGCAGACAGATGCTCCACAGGAACTCAGTGCTCTCACAGCCCCTGCCCTCTCCCAGGTAGTTTCAGCTGACTAGGGGGTTGACTCTCACTCACCGCAGGAGAGGAGGCGAGAAGTCACACCGCAGCCGGACACACGTGGTCACACACTGTCGCGTCTCCCGTCGATTCTTTTAAGGCCCATCTTTCCTTCCTAAAAATTATTTACTCTCTCTCCTCTAAATGCTCTACATCCCTCCTCTCCCTGTGAAGATAGTATATTTTTTCTCAAACTCATGTCTCTTACAGGTATTCACTTTCCCCCTGTGATGTCCTTATTCACAAAATATTTAAAGATCAATAAATTTATATGGTTTTCCTCCTGTTAATCTGCCAATAGGCAGTTTATTCCATAGACCTAGCAGGGTAGAGGGGAAGTTCTTTCTCTCCTACACCCTCCTTCCTTCCTTCTTCTTTTCATCAAACATTTATTGGGCACTCACCACGCCAAGTCATGAGCAAAATATTAGAGATACTAGACCGCCAATGAAGCACAGGTGCAAGCCCAGGGAGCCGAGTGGAGGGACCAGACACTCAACTGACCGCTTCCCGGAGAGGTCGCTTTGTTCCCCAGGATCAGGGCCCGTCTTGGTGGACTGAGAGATTAAGGGTTCAATGAGTGGTTCAGGGTGTTTTGGGGGATGCGTATTCATCCATGGCAGTATTTCGGCACCGGTGGGAGGGGCGATTCCAGGGCCAACCAGGGTTCTGTGTTCAGCGTGGGCCAGCATTTCCGAGCGCAGGCTCTCACATCGTCACACCGTGCTCTCTATGCTCTGTGGCAGTACCGTGAGCACTCCCATTTCACGGGCGAGGAAAGAAACTCGGAGAGGTGGATTAGCTTGTCTGGAAGACGAGCTAGAACCAAACTTCAGGTCTGTGTGACTTCCAAGGTGCTGGGTGTTGTGACAGCTAACGTGTCCCAGCTCTAGAGAGATAGGCTTCGGTGAAGAAGCTGGTAAAAACTGACCTGGCCGTTTCACTGGCAGCTCCAAGGGGCACTGTAAAAACACCAGGTGGCAGCTGGGGGCTGCTGGCTTTAACAGCAGTGGGAGGGGGCTCTGGGGCAGCTATGGAAGAGGGTGCTGGTGGTCTCAGCCACCTGAGTTAGCAGCCAGCAGTCACATGGCATGGTCGCTAACATTTACTGGGCACTCAGGATGTACCAGGCACCACTCAAGGACTTAATACAGGTGAATTTACTTAATATTGACAACAATTCCCAATTTACAGATTAGGAAACCAAGGCCCAGAGAGGTAAGGTAACTTTCCTAGGTCACATGTCTAATAAATGTGGAGCCAAGACTTGAACCCAGGCACGCTGACTGCTGGGCATGTGTGCTTCAGCGCCGGGCTAGGCTGCCTGTCTTAGGTGTGTATAAGGGGTAAGATATCTTGAAGTGTGTTTACTCTATCGACAGTGCACCCCAGGAAAGAAGAGGACAAGCGTGGAGGGTTGCAGAAATGGCTGAATAGTTTGCAGTTCCTTCTACGAGGACCTGAAGTCCATTTCCTCACCAC
This sequence comes from Macrotus californicus, assembly GCA_007922815.1. Classification (NCBI taxonomy): domain Eukaryota; kingdom Metazoa; phylum Chordata; class Mammalia; order Chiroptera; family Phyllostomidae; genus Macrotus; species Macrotus californicus. Next base: position 32,315 of record VMDR010003096.1, on the reverse strand, counting down.
TTGAGTTTGGCCTGGCTTTGTGACTTGCGTTGACCAAAAGAATGTGGTGGAAGCAAGGGTGTGTCAGCGCCAAGCCTAGGGCTCAGGAAACCTTGTCGCTTCTGCTCTCCCCATCCTGGAAACCCTGCTTCCCCAGGAAGAAGCCTGGGGAGGACAGCCTGCTGGATGAGAGGCACGTGGCCCAGTCCCCCTTTCACCCTGGCAGACAGCCTGCTAACCACCAGATGTGTGAGCGAGGCCATCTTAAACCATCAGTGATCTGCCAGCTCACCACAGACTCACAGTGAGCCCAGCAGAGCCAGGCTAGACACTGCCCAGCTGGCCCACAGAGACATGAGCAAATAAATACATGTTTATTGTTTTAAGCCACTGGGTGGCTTCTTCTGTAGCGATAAATACAGCAGGGAATACCTCAAAGAGACGGAGGATATGAAGTTGGAGGAATTCCCACCAGACAGTGTGGATGAGTAGAAACCCCAAGAGGGATTCAGAGGAAAATGGGTGGAAGCTGGGGAAGAACCTGCCTGGGTTTCTCAGAAACCCAGCACCCCTACTTTTTCTGGCTTCCACCAGATGGAGGAATGGCAATAGTTTTCTGGAGACAAACTCCGGGTAGACAGAGAAGAAGCTGAAAGTGAGAGTACTTTGCTGACTTGGGAAGAGAGTCCCAGACCAGCACGGGTGGTTGCTTTGTAGCACGTACAGTGGGGGTTGCATGTCCGGCGAAAGGGGACTTCAGACAGCCCCCTGGGCTCTCCCTGGGATCCTGCATGCCATGGAAGGGCCCCAGCTGCCCCCGTTGGAATATCAGTGATCCAGACAATAAGCTGTGTGAGCCTGAACTCAAGCAGCGGCTGTGAGAAAAAGAAGGAAAGAGGGGAGAAATGTTTAGGATGTACAAGGGACAAGAAAACAGGGGGCCAGCTGAAATGGAGGGAGTGGCCACTGCGGGTGGGGCAGGCTGAAATCACACCGCTGATCAGGGACAAAAGGCAGCCCGGCAGCTAACCTACCCCCTGAGGGAGTAGGGGGAGGCGATTAGATGACACTGTTTTTAAATATCATCACCACTTACAACGTATGTATATTGGTACGATCGTGACCGACGTTGGTGATATTTGGACACAGCCTGCCATCTGCCTTTGTTTTAAAGGGTCACCCTTCCTTGAGGCATTCGAAGTTGAAGAATCCAAGCCTGCAGGTAAAGGGAGGATGTTGTTTTGGTAGCGTTTCAGGCAGCCCTTGAAAGTGGAACAATGGTTTTTCCTTTAGTTGGCCCCGTCCCTGGGCTCTTGGTCTCAGTGCCAGCCACAGAAACACAAAAAGCATTTCTCAGGATCTTGGTGTCGGGCACTTTTAATTCCCTTCCTCCAAAGTTGTCCCAGTGCTTCTCAGATTTGGGGGGCGGCTCTCTCCCTCGCGCTAGAGCGTGGGGGCGGGGGCCGGTGGAGCCCCGCGTGCCCGCCAGAGGGCGCTGCACTGTCGCTGGGTGTGCCGCGCCGCCCGGGCGTGTGGCCTGGCCTGGGTATTTTTGTGTTGTTTAAATGCCAGCGTTTACTGCTCACTCCTTTCCCAAACATGTTTCTAATTTACCCGGCATCTCTTCTACGTGAAAAACTTAAGGGAAAATGCATGCTGAACTTGTGTTCCAGGGTGGGCAATGGGGTTGACATCGACTGCAGTTTTGTTCCAGAAACCTCTGGGACGGGGGCAGAGCAGCCAGCAAGGGCTCCCCAAACGCTACTCCCAGGTTAGGGCAGAGGCACACTGAGGCAGGCACGCCGAACCTGGCGCCTGGAAATGCTCTCGCTAGGAACCAACCCGCCCGCAGTCTCCTCTCCAGAAGACGGGATCGTGGCGGGCCAGCCAGGTTCGAAAGCTAGTGGCCAAGGCGCACGGCGAGGCGCTGATCGCGCGGAGGGGCCCCGCAGCGGCCCCGCACCCGCAGCCGAGCGCCAGCGTGCCGCCGTGCCTCTGGCGGTGTTCGGCGCCTCTGGAGCGGGGGCGCGGGGCGGGGTTCCGAGGGCCGCGGGGCGAGGGTGGGGAATAGTTCGGGAGCTCCGGGGGCAAGGGAGGGAAGGCAGGGGGCAGGAGGACAGGGAGGCGGGGAAGGGGAGTTCTGTTTGATGGGGGTGGCAGGGACGGTTTCTTGGGCTTCAGTGGAAACTGACAAGACTGACCAACGCAAACGGAAGTCATCAGCGAAAAAACCTCAAGACTCATTTGACTGCTGGGAGGTCCCTGGAAGAGAAAAGCTAATCCCTGGGGTGAGGGGCTGGGGGAGGTTCTGGGGGGAGTGTTTGATTGGCAGCTAGGTTCTGTTTTTCAGACCAGAAAGAAATCCCCTGTCCCCTGGGGAGATTTCTCAGTCACTTTTCTCCTGCAGGACGCTGCTTCTTGTTGGAGCCTCCTGGGATTGGCAGAGTTAAAATCCTTTAACCCAGGATGCCTTGGGCCTTTGTTCAGCCCTGACAATGGAATTGGGTGGAGGGGGCTGGGAAGGCAAGTAGCTGGGTCCAGGGTGTATATCCACGGGGTGGGGGTCTGGTGAAGCTGTGTTCAGACACTGGGTGAAGAAAGCAATTTAGTCGTGTGTGTGTGTGTGTGTGTGCGCGCGCGCGCGCGCGCGCGCGCGCGCGTGTGTTGGGGGAGGGTGTGAAAGAGCCCAAGACTCGGGCACCAGTTCGTTAACACATATGTATGAGTGCCTGCTGTGTGCTCAGCAAACCCTTAATTACCCAGGGCGACCTTCCAAAACTGGAAACTCAATATCAGCCCCCCAAAGGTTGGGTAATGGGTTTTTCTTGCATCTGGACTCCAAGGACCGATCTCTGACTTCCCCGGGCTCCCAGATTTTTCTACATGCCTTTGTCTTCTAAAATTCTCTGCTCCCACAGGACAACTTAGTTAAGGACACTCAGAAATACATACCCTTTAACCATTCTAATCATCCTAAAACCTTTGCTTTGGACATGTCATGTCCTTGAGTCACAGCCGTCTGTCGCACCCATAATTCAAAGGACTTGGAGCAACAGCGCTCACACCCTCCTACCACATAGAGGGTCCTTTCCCGCTCCCACACACATTCTCCCCGGTAGCCAGCCTGGCCCCTCATGGTCCCTTCCATATACCTTGAATTCTCCATCTTCCCTCTCTCTGGCTGTGCAGTTGCCTTCCTGGGACACCCTCCTTATCTTCACCATCTAGCCGACCACATCCCCCATTCAGTTCTGGTATCAGTCAACCAGCTAACGTATTTACTGAGAGCTCACTATGTGCAAAGCACGTTCTGAAACCTGGGAACACATCAGAGATCAAGACAAATACGTACCCTTAAGGATATTATGTTATAATGGGAGGGAACAGAGTAGACACAAAGCCAAACAATTTTACATGTTGATAAGTCCTACACAGAAGCTAAGTTAGTGTGATCAAGTAGGGCTGATGGAGCCAGGGGTGGTGGTGGGGAAGGGTGACAGTGCTTATTTAGATGAGGAAGGGCTCTTTGAGGAGGTGACATTGGAGACCTCGTGGGTGGAAAGGAAGCTGCCCTGTGAAGGTCAGGGGAAGAGTGCTCCAAGCAAAAGGGGTAGTGAGTACAAATGCTCTGAAGCATAAATGCTTAAGTCCGAGAATCAGTATGAAGCCTTGTTGCTGAAGCAATGTGAACACGTCCGTTTGAGGGGCTCTGGGGATATAGGCAGGGACTGGATCATCAAGTCCCTATCTGCCAAGCTAAGGACTATGGGTTTTATTTTGATTGCAATATGAAGGTTTTGGGGGTGGAGGGAGAGGGAGGGGGATGGAGTTTAAGCTGGAAATGAAGAGATTTCATTTCCCCCTGAAAGAGCACTCTGGCTGCCTTGCAGAGCATGGGCTAGGTAGGAGCTGAGGAGAATAGTTAAGATGTGGTTGCAAAAGTCCTGGCAAGAGGAGATAAAAGCAGGGTTGGGGCTGTGGAGATGGTAAGATGTGGTACTGGTTTCTGGACCAGTTTTGGAGGTGTGGTACACAGGACTTACTGCTGATCTGACCCATGACAAGAGAGGAGTTGAGGATGACTCCTAAGTGGATAAGATGCCCATGTTGGGGGCGGGGGTCAGTAGTCCTTTTGGCATGCCAAGATCTATCAGACATCAGGTGGGTATGTGTAGATGGGTTTGAGTCTAGAGTTCAGGGGCATCTTGCTTTCAGACTTAAATTTTGAGACCAGCATGTAGATAGTATTCAAGTTTGTGGCCTGGATAATTCCACTTATTGGAGTAAAGATAAGACAGAGAAGGCTGAGACTGAAGCCACTCTAAAATTTAGAGACCTGGTGGAGGAAAAGCCAGCACAGAAGATGATGAGAAAAACCTGTAATGTTAGAGGAAAACCAAAAAATTGTGATTATAAGGAAATTGAGCTAAGGAACTGTTTCTATAAGGAGGGTGTATTGGTCCACTGTTACTGGGTAACAAACAACCACAAAAATCTCAGTGGCATTTAACAGTAAATATTTTTCTCATGCATCTGTAGGTCAGCTAAAGGTCATCTGCACGTGGCTGACCTTGGCTAGGCAGCTCCAAGCTGCAGCTGAGTCTGAGTCTGCCCTACATACGTCATGCACCATTCTTGCACCAGCAGGCCAGTCGGGGCAGGTTTTTTCCTATGATGATAACATTGTCCAAGGTAGGACATAAAATGCCTCCTAAGGCACAGGCTTGGAACTGACACCATGTCACTTCCTCCTACATTCCACTGGCCAAAATGGGCTACCTATCCAAGCCCAAAATCAAGGGGCAAGAAAGTGTACCCTACCTGTAGTGGGAGGGGCTGTCACATCACACAGAGAGGAATATGAACACGGGGAGGAATGACAAGCATTCAGACAACAATGCAGTCTACCACAGAGTGATCAAACATGTTCAATGCCACTGGGAGGCCAGACGAGATGAGGACCATGTGCTGGGCACTCATCTAGTGGAGATGTAGGTCACTGGCATTCTTGCCAAGAGCTACAACAGAAAACAATGCTAAAGATAAAATGCCCAGTTGAGTGGGCGGAGGTAAGATCGTCAGGTGAGTGTCAGTATAGAGACAGCTCTCCCAGGAGAGAACGCTTGCTCTGAAGAGGGGCAGAAAAATGTGCAGTAGCCTGACGGAGCCGTGAGGCTAAGGCTAATAGGTTTTTAAATTTAGGGAATGAAGTCCTGTTTTCCTTCAATGGGAAGGATCCGGTAGAGGGAAGAAAGGGAATACTTGCACTGGTGGAAGGGGAAGGGGCCCAGGGCACAGATGGGCAGAGAGAATGCCGAGTGGCCGGCTTTCTGGTGGCTTTGGTGGCAGGAAGATCGGACGGTTGGTCTGATTGTACCTATTTTCTCTTTGAAGGATAGTCTGAGGTCAGACTGAGGGTTGGAAGAGGAAGGGGTGTCGAAAGCATACAGAGAGAGGAGAAAGTGTGAAATTGTTGCAATGTGGAGAGGGAAAAGGAATTTTCTAAGAAACTGTAGTCGGATTGTCCAGCAGTTCAAAGCCCATTTGAAATTTATGGCCATAAATTTGAAGCAAGTCCATCCAGAGGAGCTGGGTAATTTTCTTCGGTGGTGCACAAATGCTCCGTTGCAGGTGTGAGGTAAACAATTTGATTTCACCGCAGTTGGGTTTTCGCCAGGTGAATTTGGTGGAGAGAGACCGGTGTGAGGAAGTTAAGAGTGTTTGCGAGGGAGCTTCACAAGCTGGGTCATGAAATCTGAGCTGGCGAGAAGTGAAGATCGGAGGGGGATAAACAGTGAAGAAACAGTAGAGCAATGGATTGGAGGTCCCAGGTGGGAGAGCTGGTGGAGGGGAAGGACTGGGGTGAGTCGGAGGGCTGGCAGGCGGTGGGATCTTTGCATCAGATTTTAGAGGTCACAGCCATTTACGCTTCTGCAGCCTAGGGTACCACCGGGAAGCTAATGGGGCAGGAGAAATATATATAAAATAGAAGATAAATATTTTTTCTATTTATTGATTTTAGAGGGGGAATCTGCTCTTCCACTCATTTATGCAGTCATTGGTTGCGTCTTCTGTGTGCCCTGATCTTTGCTCGAACCTGCAACCTTGGCACACAGGGGACAATGCTCTAACCAACTGAGCTCCCTGGCCAGGTCAGGAGAGATACATTGCTAGGGCTCAAGAGACTAGGTGTTGGGTGGGTCATCAGCACTGATGCTGAAATCACCAGAGTGATGACAGTGGAAGAGAAAGAGCCCAGTTTTAAAATCATCGAGGGACAGAGAAAGTGACAAGGAGGATGACAAGGTAACCCTAACTAGGAAGAGCAGGAAACTCTGATGACACACATTCCAAAGGAGCTGGGGTTGGGGAGGTGGACAGAACAGATTACAGGGTTCAATGGCGAGATGTTTCCAGAACACAAAGTGCATGGCCCCAGGGAGAAAAGAGCCTCTCTTGGGGAGGGCTATGAGGATAGCAGTGTCCTTGGGGGACAGAAGGCTTGGGGAAGAGGGAGGTGAGGGGGGTAGTCTTGCAGGAGATTGAGAGAAGAGGGGTGGAGTAGGGTTTGGAAGGGTAAGGAGGGGCGGGCATGGGGGCGGGGTGGCTAGGGCATGCAGCGGAGGAGAGTGGGCCTGAGTCACGGCGGGACTGCTCTCCCTGGCCATTGGAGGCCCCGGTGGGAGTTTCCGGGAGGCCACACCTGGCTCTCAGATTACCCTGGGGGGGGGGGGGGGGCGGGAATAGACTTCCTTCCCAGGAACCAGTGTAACTTTGTTTGCTCTTGATTCTCAGTTAGGCTTTATCATCAGCTTCCTAGTGTCTTCAGCGCTCCTTTTTCCGTGTGGTTTTCTTATTTCCTCAGTTAGACGCAAGTCTGGGCTGGACCCCAGCTGTGCCATTTTGCCAGCTCAGGTCCCACAGCACCTGACACGTCAAGGGCGCTTCTTCGGTTTGTTGATTGAGTTGGATACAAAGGCGGTAATGGTTTCTCTTTAAGGCCAGAAATAGGGCCGTCAGGAGGTGGAGAAGGGGGGTCCTTCTTCACCCCCACCCTGACCCGGGCCAGCTGCCGCGTGTCCGCCCCTCCCCCAGGGCCGCAGCGTCTCCACCCGAGTAACCCGACCCCTTGGCCCGCTCCCCCTCCCTACCCGGGCTCCCAGTGGCCAATGGCCGTGGGCAGAGCCTCCGCCGGGAGTCGCTGGGCTCTGGCAGCGCCACCTCCCCGGCCGGGCTGGAGCTGGGGACCCGGAGGCAAAGGCCTGCCCGCCTGCGACCCCGCCAGGGGCCTCCAGCTCCCGTTCCTGGGCGCGCTGTCTGCCCCCTCCACGCTATGCTGTTCTGCCCGCAGCCTAACGCAGACACACCGCAGTCTGTCTCCACGCAGCCCCCTCACCCCGGGGAGGCAGAAATGCTAGGCCAGGACACAATCAGCGCAGACTTTGGCACTCAGAGGGCCCCGCGGGGGACCCTCGTGTCCCAGGAGCCAGGACATTTGAGTTCTAGGCTCCTGCTTGGGTCTTTTACCAGCTGAGAGACCATGGGCAGTCAAGGAATCTCTGAGCCTCGGTTTCCTCATCTGCTGCTGGGGCTAGTAGCTATCCACCTGTGAGGGGGTGCTGTGAGCACCCAGCCAGATGAAGGGTGTGAAAGTCCTCCTGCATTAGCCAAAGAACAGCCAAACAAGTCACTGAGACCTGTCACCACCTGCCCCTGCAGCAGATGAGAGCTGCATCTCCTTGTACTCACCATCCAGGGAACTCCCTGGGTTCAAAGGAAGTACCTAACATAGCTTTCCTTGACACCCCAGGACTGAGCTTCCTGCGGCTCCCCACTCCCGAGGCCGAAGTCAGCTGTGGGGTTTAGCAACCCTAGAGGAAGGAGCTGGAAAAATGAGCTGGGCTGGCAGGATGGAGCAGGCAGGGCACCTTTCCAACCGCCTCTTTTATCTCTATAACTTTCCAGAGTGTCAGAAGTATTACGAGGAAAACCTCACCAACAATGCCTTTTTCCTGCTCCGGATGATCACACCTGCACACTCCTGACCGTATGTCCATAAGCATATGAATCTGTCCCTTGGATCATGGTACCCGAAAGCGAAGCAAATGAAAGTTCAGGAAATGCCTTATAGTATTTATGAAGAGGAAGAGAGGAAGTCTTTGTCAAGGAAACATTATTTTAACATTTACAGCCTCCCCACACTCCTGTGATAGAAAGACATGGGTCGCCGATGGTGATGAAGGCACATGGGGGTCCGCTGAGTTCTTTGCTTCTAAATCTGTGTCCTGAACAGACACCCAGGTTGGTTCCTAGAACCTGCAGCCTAGGCTCACACACGCTTTCTCCGCCGGGGGCTGGCAACCCTGGAGCACCTTGCCTGGAAGACAGTGTCACATGGGTAAACTGCTCTCTCTTCCCCTTGGCTTGGACTCCAGGGCCAGGCAGCCCCCTCAGGGCCTGTGCCCCAGATGAATCCAAAAGCAGGAAGTGACCGGGAGTTCACAGAGGGGGTCCTTAAACAAGGAGAGGGAGAGGCACCCACCAGCCAGGCCTGATGTTCTGCAGGCTTCCTGAATTCATTTGCTTCCAGACCTTTTCAGCCTTGCCAAGGCCTGTGTGAAAGATCAGAACAGCTGAAAATTTCTAGCAGGAAAGCGCCAGGTGCTGAACAGGTCCCAGTTTGACTTAGAAACAGTTAGGGGCTGGGTTCTCTGGGGTTGACATTCTTGCCTTTGCAGACAGGCAGGAATTGCTCGCTCTTGGAAGGCAGTGCCACTCCCGAGCCTGTGCCGGGGCTGCAGTAAACCCAGGACACAGGGCTGGGATGGAAACTAGGAGCCTCCTTCCTCCAAAGCCCCAGGACTGCGACACAAAGGGCCTCCTCTGCTGGCCAAGCAGAAGGGGATGGGCTGACTGGGAGGGCCAGGGCTGTCCCCCCAGTCAGAGCCAGGCGGCTGCAAATGAAACACAGGCCTAGAAGGCTCAGACAGGCACTCAATCTTTCCCAGAGCCAAGAAATCCTGGCTAGAAACTTGACTACGGAGCAACGAAAGGCACCGGGAAATACTTGAAACCAGGCGAGACCCCTGGTAATGTTGGACTCTTGACAAACAAGGAGCTGAGCCAAATGTTTTCCTCCCTGCCTGGCCCAAACACAGAAACAGAGCTGGCCAGAGAGGACCCAGGGGAGGTGGTGGAGGGACCCAGCAGGAAGAGGAAAGCAGGCAGCGAGTAATTTTTACCCTGCTCAAACCCCAGGGCTCCCATATAGTGAGCGGGTCTGCAGAGGCGGGAGGTCCCCCTTGGCCTTGCAGAAGGCCAGCGTCACTCAGACCCGCTGGAGGCTCTTACAAGGGGCTGTGAAAACTCCAGCGTGGCAGCGGGGAGTCGCCAACTCTGAGTGGCCAGGCTGCATGGGTCAGCTTCCATTTGAAGGAGGAGAGTTTGCCAGGGCAACTGCTCAGGGAAGGCAGCACCCCCACCCCCACCCTCAGCCCCAGACTCTAAGAACAAGCTCAGTTCTTCCACTGAGGGCTCAGCCTGCTTTATTTTAAATGAATCTGCACAGTAGCATGTTATGGGTAAAACTTATGAACCTCTGAAGGAATTTTCTTTTATTCATATTTCTTACAATGTGTGAAGGGTGTTACCTTCTAAACGTTCTAAAATTAGAGAAAAAAAGAAATGATCCTGTGTTGAGGATGGATCCAGTGTGTCACGTCTCTGTCTTTGCTGCTTGTTGGGGGAACGAGAAATGAGCCACAGCACGAAGGCTTGTTTCTGGTTACAAAAGTAGAGCACGCTCTATAAAAAGAAGCTCAGACAAAAGGTATAAAAGAGGGAGCCAAAAATCACCTCTAACCCCATAACCAGTGATAGCCCTGGTCCGATTTTGTGTGTTTTCCTGCACTGTTTTCCATGTCTGCAGAGATAGGTTAAAGTCATTAACGTAAGAGTGGCCTCAGCCTTCTGTCTGCCCCCGCCCACTGAAGAAAGTCCTGAATTTGCCTACAAGGTTCCCCTCGCTTCTATCTTCTAGAGAGAGGCGGAGTCATTACAAACTGAGAAGAGCTAAGTGGATGTGCGTAACACAGGAAGGAAGTGGGACAATGAAGATGCCCAGAGCAGGGAAAGCCATACAGACTGGGGTTCAGGAGGATGTTCAGACTGTGCCGCAGGTGAGGGCGTGGAGCTGCGACTGGACACAGGGAAGTGGGCCCAGTGGAGTGGGCTTCTGAGATGGGCTGACAGAGCTATGACCTGGAGCCCTTTTGACGTTCTCCCAGAGATGTCATTAAATAATGGAACTAATTCTGTACCAGTTTTGGCCATCAAGCTATGTGTTAAATCTCTATATAGACTAAACCCACGATCTTCCCTCTCATTTACCAGGGTTATGTGTTTTAAAGATGGGGGTCAGACTATATTTCCTTTTTATATCCTTTTTAAAAAAATCAGATTTCACAGTCAAGTCAATAAGTGCAGATATTTGTTATCCTTTTAAACCGTGGCACGGCAGTTCTCCGTTTGTCTTCACCACGATTTACTTGACTCCTCCCCTTTCGAGGATCTGTATGTGATTCCGTGTTCACGGTTATCAACAATTACCCATAGGCTGTCTCTATGTGTGCATGTCTTTGCACACGTGCTGAACTGGTCTTCGGGGCATGTTCCTAAAAGCCTGACTACAGGGCCAGACGGTAAGAACGTGCAAAACAGCTCCCAGTGCCACGTTGCTCCCTGAAAAGACTGAACAAGTTAGCACAACCAACTTCGGGGCTGGATGCTGCTTTTGAATGTGGTAACGCTGGCGAGCGCAGTCCCTGCAGGCCCCGGGGTCGAAGATGCTCTGGGAAGGAGTTGAGCCTTGGCACATGGAGGGGAGAGAGGGAAGGGTCTTCCAGGGAAGACGTGAAGAAAGTCCAGTGAAGCCTCTACAGAGAGTACATACTTTTGCTACCCAGCATCCTTTGCTTTGGCAAATCACCCTTTCCCTGTTCCACAGTAACACTTAGCTCATGACCTCACACCTTTGCCCTCACCTCCATCCTGGGCTGGCTTCAGGGGAGACTGACCATATGAGCGAGGAGCCAGGTCAGTCAGAGGTCTCCATACTGTGGTCGGGGTGACTGGTACATGACTAACCGGGAAGAAGTCTCCTCCCTCGCCCACGAAGCATAATGTGACACCAGAACCAGCAGTGGCCTCTCCTCCTGCCATGTGAGGGCTGCCGGGATGAACCCTGAGCTGAGAGATGGAGACAAAGCCTTGGCAGCATCACTGAGTCCCAGGATCTAGCCCTGTCCAAAGCCAGCAGGCTGTGTTCTGGACTTTTCTTTTACATGAGGCTGTACAGTCTTTTGTCTCCCCGTCCTCCCTCGATTGTTGTTAAATTTTTATCTTTTAAGCATTGAGTTGTTTCTTTTTTGATTGAGGTAAATTTCGGGTAACATAAAGTTAACCATCCACCATTTTAAAGCGCGGTTCAGTGGCATTGCGCACGTGCACAGTGTGGTGCAGCCACTGCCCTATCCAGCTCCAAGATGTCGTCAGCGGCCCCCTACAGGCACCCCATCGGGCACTCGCTTTCTATTCTCTCCTTCCTCTCAGCCCCTGGCAACCCCAGTCCGCTTGCTGTCTCTATGACGTTTCCCGTTCTGGGAGTTTCGTATGAGTGGAATCGTGCCACATGTGGCCTCTGCGTCTGGCTTCTTTCATTTATCATGACGTTTTCATGGCGCAGAATGTTTAAGTGCCCCCTTCCTCTTTAGAGCTGAGTCGTATTTCTCCATGTGGGTGTGCCCACCACACTTTGTCTGTCCCTCCTGATGATGGGCGGGCTGGTTTCACCTTTTGGCTGTTATGCATCCTGGTGTTCTGAACACTCAGGCATAATCTTGTTTAGGTACATGTTTTCAATTCTTTGGGGCATATACCTAGGAGTGGAATTGCTGGGTCATATGGTAATTCTGTGTTCATACATTCCTGTTCTAGTTTGAGCTAATGTGAAGTGGGTTTCTTTCCTGAGCAACCCACGGAGTCTGACCTACTCAGCCCCGAAGACAAACCGGCGTGGCCAAAGCAGGGAGCAGCGAAGAAAGTGTCCTGCCTGGAGAGAGTGGGCAAGCAGCGACGGAGATGTGGAAAGCAGAGCAGGGAAGAAGTACATTCTCGAGTGGGAGTGCCCCATGCAAAGGGATTTTCTGGACAAGTAGCAGAGCTGAATCGTCTGGAACGCCCCTGGAGAAGAGGATCACGGACCAGCTGCTTTGGCAACCCAGGCTGTCAGAGGAAATGCCCCCTCCTTCCTCTTTCTTTTTTCCTCCCCTTCCTGCCAGTGCCTGTGCGGAGATGAACCAACAGGGAGTAATCTGGGGGGGGAGAGAACACATTTTTCTTTTAAACAAGAAGGGTTTGTTTTATTCCGTGCCTCCCACAGCTCTAACAGGGATTGATTTCTCCACTGTGAGGAGTCGCAGGTCAGCTGCCAGGACCTTGTCTGAGGGTGGCCAGCCACCTTTAAACATGTTCACTCTGCCCGGGTCTCCAGATAGAGTGGAACCCTGACCCTGCTTAGAAAAGAAAGCATGGGGTCCTCTGTTCCTATTCCTTTATTCCCACTGTCCACCCTCTCTGCACCCCTGAAGTTATCAGTCAATTCTGGAGGAATCAAACTAGGACTGTTGACATAGAGCCAGGTTCCTGCTCATTCCAGCTGGACATAGGTTGAGATTTTCCTGAGTCAGTGTCTTCCGCACTGTGGAATGTACTTCAGGTAGAAGGTGATTCTATTGTAATCTCTTCACGTGGAGCACCTTCTGTGTGTGTCACTCTGGGCAAACTCCTGGACAGTGGAGGAAGAGGAGCTGGGCATTGGAAAGATTGAGTGCCTTCAAGCCTAAGGCTCCTGACCCCGAGGAGCATGAAGCTCAGTGGGAGAGAGAGACGCGTAGCAGAGGAGACCAGTGGCAGCATAAAAAAAGTAGACAAAATTACAGCGGTAGGCAAATTAGGGTTTGATCCCTCCTAGTGAACATGTATTTACTTAGTTTGAAAAATATTTTTAAAATTTAATCAAAATAATACCTTCACATAGTCTGGGAGCTGAGACTTCCTACCAATAGCCAGTACCAAGTTGTCCACCAAGTGAGGGAGTCTGTCCTGGAAGTGGATCCTCTAACCCCAGCCAGGACTTGAGATGATGCCGCCTCAGCCGAATCTTGACTTTAGTGAGAGACCCTGAACCAGAACTATGAAGCAAAATTCCTCCTGAATTTCTGAGCCACAGAAACTGTGTGAGATAATAGATGTTTATTGTTGCTTGAAGCAGCTGAATTTTGGGGTAATTCATTACACAGCAATCGAGAAATAATACATAATGTTTGCCGTTATTGTTCTCTTGGTCAGTACCCTGGGCAAAGAAGTGCGAGAAGGTTGTCTTCTGACCCAGGTGTGCTGTGGACAGTGTTAATAATCGAGGACACCCTGCTCCAGAGACTGTATAATGTGATGCACGGAGGACCATCTGGACAAGTTAGAAAGCTGCTTTTGAAGTGGTAAGTTTCGCATTGATCTGAAAAGTGCTTCAGAAGTCAGCGGTCTCCGGGAGGAGATGCCTGGGACTGACAGGCCTCGTTCACAGATGACCTCAGGTTCCCAGGTGACAGACATCAAAATGGGAGTTATAAGGCTATCGATCTAATGCCGTTCCCACAGTTAGGAACTGACTGAGCACTTTCATTAGAAAAAGCAGTCACAGCCGCAAGTGTATTTGAGTCTGGCCCGTGTCTCCAGCAAACGCAGTGAAAATCTCGGCAATATTTCCCAGTGAAACTGGCCTCCTTCCCTGTCACCAGGAGCTGGATGGAGCTGTGGGGCCTTTGACAGCCGCATTTCATCAGCTAATGTGAGCTCATGTCCAAGAAGTCCCCACCCTCTCTCCCCTCAGTACCTGAGATTCTGGGAAATCAGCTCTATTTTCAGCCTCTAGGCTTCCTTGTCATCACAAACACTGAGCTCCTTGGAAACAGGTGGCCACAGAGGAGCTGAAAAAGAGGAAGATAAAGTGAGACCCACACAGCCCCAGAAAGAGATGGTTCTCAGCCTAAAGACTCCGGAAACCTTTGTCAAAAATCCCCTCAGCAGTTGCCCCTTGGAGACATCTACTGTAGTGGACAATGTGTTTGGTAGGGCTTCTCTCAGTGACAAGGGTCAGCCAATTTGGGCCTCCTTCCCCAAAAAAAGTTTGATATAAAACACTTTAAAACTTTAAAAAGGGTTTTTACACTTCTGTATTTTTTCCTGCCTACTCCATTCTTTTCTGATTTTGCTGCTTAGAGGTAAACCTTACATTCCGCAACACCTACCTCCCCCTGGCTATAAGGGGGAACAGTTGAAAAGTGACCACTTGTCAGTTGTCCCATGTCCCTTGGGAAGAAAGAACACAGGACTTGAGTTTGAACCACTGAAGGACCAAGGTGCTTACAAGTATTTCCTCTTCAAGCCAAGGCCCACAGACAGTAAAGAAAACAAGTCCAGCCAGCTGGTTATTTTAAAGCCTTCAAAGCATTTGATGAAGGATCCTTTTGGACTTACAATTAAAATTGACTTCCAATTCCCAATGGAAATCGAACGTGTCCAGACACTGCCCAGAGGTTAAATGAGGAAACCAATGTTGAAAAAGTTAAATCTTGGTTTCTTAGAAATGAAGACCGTCTGTGTGGATGGGAGGGCGTCTCCCCAGGTTCCTGGGCCTCCACTCCTGTCCTCCTTGAGTGGGCAATGTCAATGCCATAGCTGAAGGGTGAAACGGTGTGTAAGGTGTCCCCAGCAGCAACTTTAGACAAGGCTGTCCATGAAAGAAAAGCAAAAATGAAATCAAAGTAAAATACTGCCAGTGCTTCTATTGCAATTTGCATGATATTACCCATAATGATTTGCAATTTACATTTAAAGCTATCATTTTTGCCAGACACTTTGACTTTAAGTGTCTGTTCCCCCAAGGGGCTGTGGCAAGCTTTGCCTCGCATCCCACAGTAAGATCCAGAAGGGGAATCTCCACCCCGAGTGCAGCCGTCCAGGCAGGAACCCTGCCAGCCTGAGGCCGTGCCTTCCTCCTTGGCATGAGGCTGCCCCAGGTTCACTCTTCTCATGGTCTCTGCTTTGGTGACTGTCATCCTGCCAAGGGCTTCAAGCTACCACCTTCTATCTTCTCCCACTTCTTTCTGCATAGAAGGAATTGAGTATCTTACATTCTTCCTTGGATGCCCTAGGGCTGTCTGATAAACGCACTGAAACATCATCTCTTGGCCTCTGACATCTGGAAATCTACATATGCTTAAAAACATCAAGAAAGCTCCCAGAAGAGTTGCTTGCAGAATGAGAGGTTGAAGGGATTCCAACTGGATCACCACCTTTCTAGCCCCACACACCCTTGAGACCTAGGCTCAGAACTGCCCAAATAATACCCACTACATTCTATTGGACAAAGCAAGTCACTAGGGCTGCTCTTGGTGGCAGGGCATTCAAAGTCATCTTCAAAGCAATAAGCATAAAAGGCTGGTGAAGGATTGTGGCCATTTTTGCAATCTACCACTGTAGGTACCACTAAATTCTGAGTGTATTTAGTTTTCAATCACTTCCAAAAGGAATTATATTTGCATGTCAGTTGACGAGCCTGAGATGAAAAGATATATAAAAAGGAAGACCATCAGACTGGTAGAGAAAGTAGCCAAAGGGTGACACCTTTGCTCATTGTTGTCCCCCAACATGCGACCCCCACCCCTGTCCCCGAGTCCTTCCCGTGACCCTGCCCTGCTTCCCCTTCCTCTTGATGTGAGAACCTGCCTGGGCCTTGCCCCAGACTCGAGTCCTTTCCCCAAGACACTAGTGTGTGGTCAGTAGATTTTCTCTGTCTTCCACCCCCATCTAGCAGCCCTGTTCCCTCAGGAGCTACTCCTCTTCTAGACAGAGTCCTTTCAGTCTCTCCGGGCAGGATGAAATCTCTGCTCCATGAGTCGGGGCTCGTTACCTGATCTGGAATGTTTATTGCCCTCTTATCTGGGAGTTAGTCAGTGGCCAGTGTCTATGAGATCATCCTGTTCCTTGAGCTGGCTGGACATTTGGAGACAAGTGTGAAGAAACCCAGGCTTTGTTTCAATGTGCACTGACTGGCTTCTGCCACATTTTCAGGTGAAATGAATCTGTTTAGCAATTTCCCTTCAGGAGTAGGAAAGTTATCCCCTCCTTCTGATTGCCACCACCAGTGCCACTGCACACGTACACGCAATGCACTCACGGGAGCTGCACTGTCCTGTTTCTTCAGCAGAGCCCACAGGGTAGCTTCCTCATCCACAGCTCCCTTTCCAATAGCCACCTTCCAGCTCAGGGTGAACACGTGACACCACACTAACCCATGACTGCGGGCAAAGTCAGCCAAGTGAGATTTCTGGGAAAGCTTGTTTTCCTGACTTAAAAAAAAAATAAAATAAAGTGACTGATGATCTCTTTGCCCATCCTCCTTCTTCCTGCCTGGAACACAGATGTAAGGCCAGGAAGTGCAGCAGCCATCTTGTGACCATGAGGATTAAAGTCAGGAGCTGAGAATGGTAGAGCAAATTGATAGAATAAGCCAGGGCACCTGTTAACTTATTTAAGCAGTTGCACCAGCCCTGGGGTTATACAAGTTAGTATAAGTCACTGTTGGTTGGATTTTTCTCTTATTAACAGCCAAACAAATTCCTCACTGAGTATTTCTAAAAAAGTCTTAGCAAAAGA
This sequence comes from Macrotus californicus, assembly GCA_007922815.1. Taxonomy (NCBI): domain Eukaryota; kingdom Metazoa; phylum Chordata; class Mammalia; order Chiroptera; family Phyllostomidae; genus Macrotus; species Macrotus californicus. Next base: position 15,560 of record VMDR010003096.1, on the reverse strand, counting down.
TCAGTCAGAGAAATAGTATCCTTTGAGTTGCAACTGTGACACACTTGAAAGGAAAATAAATCAGTATCAAGGAGGGCTGGGATGCCATCACTTGAATCGTATTATTATATTGTATCAAGTCTCAGATGCCATTGGTGGTAAGGTGCAGCAGTATTTTATGTATCACTATGAAAGAAAAAAGTGATCTCAAGAGATACCACTAATGGTAAGATTTCAAAGATTTTTAAATGGGGGGGGCATCTTAGAATCAGTGAAATATGGCATATACTCTTCCTTAATTATTTCTTGCTGTCCCCGTTAAGTCAGAGATCCACACACAGCCGTGCTCTCTGCTGAGTCCTCCATACTTGGAATTGGGCCTGGCACAGAGCGGGCTTCATAAATATTTGTTATTGAATGAATCCGGGAACTACTCCCCACCTTTCCAATAACTTCCCATGCCAGCCACCCTGGCTGAACAAAGCATTTGCCTTTCTCTGTGCCTTATTTCTCCATAATATAGTTCCGCTGAAACTTACCAGACAGAAGGGGAAAAAAAGCCCCACATAAATGCAAAGGGGATCCACACTCTGCATCACCAAGGTGATGCCTCCCGATACCTCAGGTGGAGGAGGGAAACCTCATCCAGCATCATTCCTAGAAGTACCTCTTTCCCTAGAGCCCAATTCCTTCTAAGACTGTGGGATTAACCCTTTCCAGCCAAATCTTCTCCAACACTCTGTTTGGGTTACTAAATGTGCTTCCTGCAAATGAACAAGGGCCAGGGAAACATGGAAGTTCCTTTAAGCAGAGAAATGGTGTTTTGTAACTTCCCTGAATTTCTCCAGGAAGTCCGCATGCCCGTGTGTCATTGTCACAAAATATTTCTAAGTACCCTCAGCCTGCATCTCTCAAAGGGATAGTCTTGCCTAATCAAAATCACTGGCCGTGAAGGAGCAGGGCTATTGTGCTCCTCTGCCGCACTAATACCTTATTCAGAAATCATACAAGGATAATGGTCATAACTCACACACAACGAGTGCCGAACTCTCGGCATATGTTCCCACATTTAAACTTCAACAAAAACTTGCTGGGTAGGAAGTATCATTATCCCTTTTTTACAGGTAGGGAAACTGAGGCATGGAGATGTTTAGTCCCAGTAAGTAGCAGGGGCTGGCTTTGAATTCAGGTGGGGTAGCACCAGAGTCTCTGCTCAGAACCATTAGGCTCTACTGCCTTACAATGCTCTACGCTAGGTACCTAGTTCATGCCAGGCTCTGGGCTTGCCACTGAAGAACAGACAAGAATTGAGCCCAGAACCTGCCCTGAAGGAAATTCATGCTATTGGGGAGAAGACAGACCTACTGGTAGAGATGGGTATGCAACAGATCATAGGAACACACAAGAAAAAAAGGGCCCATGCTTGTGGGCAATCAAGGAAGGCTTCACAGAGGAGGTGGCTTTGAGCAGGGCATTGAAAGGAAAATAGGAATTTGCTAGATAGGCAAAATGAGGGCAGGGCATCTCAGGGGGGCAGAAGCTTCTTGTAGGCTGGATCTGGGGAAAGGGAAGAGGCAGAAGGTGGGGCCAAAAATAAGGGAAGGTGTCCCATGGTAAAGGAAGTTTTCTGCCTTGCTCAGGGAGCCAGAGAAGGATTGAAACAGTAGAGGGACAGGCTTGTTTTGCATTTTAGAAGGAGCCCTTAGTTGCCCAGGGGTGACAGCAGTGAGAAAAAGAAAAAGAAAGAGAAGCACCTGGGTGGATTGTCCGTTCCACACCCCACCACTGTGAATGCTGGTGTGAAGCAAAGGGTCAGCAGGCCTGCAGACAAGCCTTGGCTTCCAGTGCAGGAGGGAATGGCCATCCGTGATTGCTAGACTATCATACAAACTGGGGAGACCTTCTACGTGTGCGTGTGGAATGGCAAGGGTTCCCAGTGAGGTGTCTACCCCCACTTCCAAAGCGTCACCATCTCTCCGATGCCTGAAATTCCTTCTCCAGAAATTATTCCTCTGGGTTAAGCACTGGTCTGATCTTTCTTTTCCAGAGTTTCTCTCTCTCTCTCTCTCTCCCCCCTAAATGATTCTTTTACTATTTTTTTTTTTTAATTTCCAAAGTGACACACCTTCCTTACATAAAAAGAAAATTTAAAAACATGCTAGAGATGTCCTATATTCCCAACTGTGGCTGAGATTCTGAGTGTCTCTCAATCCCTCAATACCCATTCTTGCTTTATTTCATTTATTTTTGTGGCAGAACTCTAGGAGGCAATGTGTCTTCCAAAACAAAAACAAAACCTCCATTTCCTGGACTTTCTTGAAGCTAGATGTGACTATGTGACTAGGTTCTGGCAACGATGTAAGTGGAGATGTTCTGTGGCATTCCTGAGAAGCCTGCTTAAAGAGAGCTGATTGAGCAGGAAGTGAGAGAGAGCTTTAGTCTTTCTTCCTTCCCTCCTTTCAACCTGCAACCCAATGTGATGTGATGACTGGGGCTCCAGCAGCCATCTCAGATCGTGAGTGACTTTGAGGATAGAAGTCGCATACCAAGACAGTGATCAAAGAGGCCACCTTATCAGTCACGGACTGCTCCCCTCTTCCATGAGAAAGAAATGCATTTCTATTTTTTAAGCTGCTGTTATTTTGTGTATTCTGTCACATGCAGTGGAACCAAATTCTGCATGACACACGAACCATGCTGTCTTTTTAGAGAAACTGACCAGCCCAGTAGTGACAGCGCCACAGAGAATTGAACCTGATATGCTCAACTGACCCCAATGGGATCGTCTATGGGCTGCATGAAGCCAAACCTTCCCTCTCAGGAATCAACAATTAGGTCAGAGAAACTCTAGTTAGTTAGTTGGTGTTGGGGCTTGAAATAGAAAGTCACATAGTCATCAGATTCTGGGACCACCATGTCAGGGCAGCCGTGATGGGGCCACAAACAAGCTGATACTGTAGTCTGCTGAGAGCAAAGACTGAGGTGGATGCAGGCAGGTGAGAGAGCAGGGAACCCCCGAGACTACAAAAGAGCTGGAGAAAGTAGTCACCTGAAAACTTTTCAGTTCTCTTGTGGCCACACTGTACTTGTCTGCAGCCAAGTTTCATGTAAATTCCAGTTTCCTTACGTGAATTTCTGTTTTTTGCAATTAACAGATTCCTAACACAGCCTTGAATACTGTTCTGTAATTTCCTTTGTCAGTTTCTAAGTTCCCTTTTAAAATAAAAATGCTCCTGAGGAAGTAATGCATGTCTCTAATATTTTAGGATGAATGACTTTTGTCACCTTCCAGAGTGGAGGAAGTGAAGGAGGAGGCAGGTGGGTAACGTGAGATGCAGGGGGGCAGATGTTGAAAGCGCGGACGGCAGCTGTGAAAAGTCAGAGACAGACCCGGTCGCCCTCACCATTGTACGGAGGCCCCGTCACACAGGTAGCGCCCGCTCACTGCCTTTGGTATTCCAGGGGCTGGCTATCAGATTCCTGGGGAGAGCTGTTCCAAAGCACAGGGGTACAATACAGAGGGTATAGAATTAGCTGGAAGTCTACTATCTTTGGACTGAATCTGTGACCCATACCTAATTTCGTAAAAATTCAAGATTCTCATATTTGGCTCTGTCTAAAAGAGTATGGATTTTCTTTATTCTCTTGCACCAAAACCTTGCCATCCCACAATTTAGTAGTTTCTCCCACCTTCTCAGATCCCAGATGACAAACTGTTAATTAATAAGAAAAAAAAAAATCAGCATTCTTAGTTACCTCCCCAAACAAGGTGGCTTTTTTTCCAAAGTCTGGCTTATGGGAAGGCCATCTGAAATACCACCTTCCAAGAGCCTCCGACAGCAAGTGCCAAAACTACGTTTTTATTTACTTAAACTTATTTATGCCCTTTCTCGTTTCACAAGGGATCTAAGGGGGCTGCCAGCTTCCCTCAGGTCCGCACTCCAGACTCCTGGCGAACACTGGCCAAGTGCAGAGGGCTGGCAATGCAACTGTGGCTAACAGGAAGTGAGCATTCACTGTCGGCAAGGGCATCGTGCTCGGTGACTTACACGGACTGCCTCCTTCACTTGGTGAGAGGTGCTACTGTGCTTCACTGAATCAACAGAACCATTCATTGTGAGCTGAACCATTATATAGCACTAAGAAAGAAAAAAAACTGTCAGTTAACTGGAAGATGCGGTACCAGTCAGGACAAGCTACATTGTGCTGTAGAAACTTCAAAACCCGTCGGCTAAACAAAGGTCAGCGTTTCTCTGCCGTTAAATGCCCAATGGCTACAGGTCAGCTCCGTGTCATCTTCCCTGTGGGACCTGGTGAAGCCCTGATCTGGAACGAGCCTCTGTCAGGAATGTTACCGGCTGTGGAGGTGAGCCCTGACTGCCTTTTAAAGCTTCAGCCAGGAAGTGATACGTGTCACCTTCTTACATACTCCACTGGCCAGAGCAAGACACCTACCTAGCTACCTCTGAGCTCCGCAGGTGGGAGATGGGCTCGTCCTGTAGGGGAGGGCACTGCAGCAAACAGGAGTACGATTCCCTACTTCCGTATTGCTCGGAAGACGTATCCTGGTTTCAGATGTTGAAAGGTGAAAAACTGTACCCAGAACTGATGAAATGTGGAACTGTCACCCCAGCATACAGGTGAGGAACAGAGGCTCAGGTGGGTCATGGAAGGCACTGGAGACCTCAGAGTGGTAGAGCTGAGGCTTCAATCCAGGCATCACCTATGTTACCTTTAACTTGACCCCACTGAGCCCTTGTGGAGGTGGTAGTGTCACAGGCGGACACAAGTAACCAGGTTCTCGGTGATCGCGGACAAAGAATTGAACCAAACACACAGTTTCTAGCATAAGGAGAGAGAGCAGATTTATTAAGTGATAGTATACTCCACGGAACATGGGAGCAGGCCAACTCCGAGCAGAGGGATTGACCTCAGGGGCTGGAGGGACTCTATTCTTATAGGGCGGATCCTTCCTGGCTAGTTTTGGTGGGCTTTTATTGGGCATGTACAAGTAGTTGTATTACTTTAAAGCTACTGCACATGTGGTTCCCCCATGATTTTCCTTGATTGGCCACCAGAGAAGGGGGTCGCACAGTGTTAATTTATTATAGTGCTATTATAATGAAGCAGGGGTCACGTAGCATCTTCTGCAAAGGTGCATTCACGAGTCACCATGAGTCACCATGAGTCAGTGCTTTTCCAGAAAGCAGGAACAACTGGTCTTAGAACAGGGTCTCTGTCCTGTATCAGTGTCCTTCATCTTAGCCCCGGGGCGCCTCCTCTGGAGTTTCCTCATTCCTGACTATCTTCTGTCTCAGTAGGGTCTCTTAGGTGCTGGGGGAGCCACGAGGTCCCTTTAATTACTTTCCGTTTATTGCCATCTCTTTTTCCTTTTAAACTCTTTCCTTCAAACATGTATTGAGCCAGTACTGGGCTAGGTATGACACCGAAGAATAAGTCTCTAGTTCCCTTAAACAAAATGTGCCAGGTCAGCCAGGAGTCAGAAGGAAGATTCACAGAGGTCAGCTCCTAGCTGTAGAGAGAAAGGCATGCACTCAGAGGCTAAGATACACGTGACCCCTTCCAAAATGGGCCTGGCCCTGATCATAAACCGTCCCATAAAGAGATGACTATTTACTCTAGACAGAGGCCTGGTGGGTGTGGGTCTAGCGCCAAGAAGCAAATGAGCTGGACATTGGAATGTGAGTGTGGGTGGGGTGGGGGGAAGTGGCCACTGGCTTCCACTGAGTCACAGAAGGCTGAGTGGGGGAGGGCTGCTAGGCCCCACCTCCCTGCAGCAGGAAGGAGCAAGGTCAGGAAGAGTCAGAGGTTGGGTGGGGCAAGGGGTGGGGGGGAGGGCTGTCTCAGGCCCCAGCAGATCCCTGAGGTGGCAGGCAAACAGGCCTTGGAGGCAAACATTGCTGGGTGAAAACCACCCAGGACCCAGTTGGTGATCCAGAAGGCCCCCTTCTGAGATGTAAATCAGGGTTGCCATGAGAACACACAGAACCCTGTCTTTGTCTGGTTTGAAATTCAAAAGCTGCTGGCTGGAGGGTCCAAGATGAATTGGGAAAAGTAGAGATTTAGGGTGCTTTAGCTGCCACTTCTCCCCAGGGCAAGGGTCTCCCTGGTAGGCAAGTTTTTAGACATTTAAAAAATGAGAAATAAGAAAGCTGACTGTTAGAGGGAAGTAGAAAGAACAGAGTGGTTGTCGGGATTGTGGACAATATAAAGCCCGCCATAGGCTGGCATCACTGGTTAGTCACGGTGTAATCAGAGTGTGCAGGCCCAGCTCTGCTTCATAACTCGGGAAGGGATTACTGTGTGGAGAGGAAGTGTGCCGGAGGCCAGCACAGGGCAGACAGCTGCCGGCCTCCCGCTGAGCTCTGAGGCCCTGCTGGCCAGGCAGGGCCCCCACCTCCATCCGCAGAATCCCAAGCTCCCCTCCCAGGAACCCCTGGAGAGAGGGTTCACTCCTGCACTCGGCCCAAGTGGTCCCCAATCTCTACATTCACCGTCCCAGGCCCTCCCTCAGACAGGCCTGTCTGACTGTCCCTGCTCACGTCCGTCTAGAGCCTTCTTTCCTGTATTCCTCAACTGGGAGGCTCCTCTCCATCCTTCAAGGCTGCCCTCCTGAGTTACTTCAGCCATCACTGAACAAGAACTGGGCGTTCGTTCCTGGGGCTGCGCTGCCTGTGCTGGGCGGGGATGCAGCCTGCACTAGCCAGAAGAAAAATGGGGGCCCATGTAACTGTAGGGAGGAAAGCATTTTCCTCAGCCTTCTTAGCGTCCCCGGCTTGGCCTGGAAATTAAACAGACCAAGACAGAGTAGCAGAAGAGCATGAAATTTATTGAATATAAGTTTTACGTGACACAGGAGCCTCCCTAAGAAGATGAAGACCTGATTGTCTTGTGCTAGGTTTGATGATGAGTGGACAGTCTTGGAGGAACAGGAGAGGTTAAAGAATATGAGGGAACTGGGGGAGAGTGAAGGAAACTTGCCTGTTAGGATTCTTATTGGCTTCCCTTAATCTTTCAAGATAAGAACGCTCCTTCCCTCTGGCTATAGGGAGGGCATCTCTGCAGGAGGGTTTTATGATCTGTTCAGAGGAGAAAGGTCGAGTGGGAGAAGGGAGGGGAGGCCAGAATGAGCTTCCTGCTGTGCATTTTCTCTAACACTTTCAGCTTAAAATATTTGACATGCCAAGGTGCCATCGTTTGGGGTACATGTCCCGAACCCCATCCAAACCAGTCTGAGGAAAGTTCCGAACTATAGCCGACGGCCATGGAGATCCCGGGTCGACTAGGGACTTAAAGTCCATCTGTCCGTCTGTCCCTGCCTGGTGCTCTCAGTATGTTTTTCTCTTTAGGCTCGTTGCCTCCTCTCAAGCTAGCTGCCCCCTAAGGCTGGATCCTGGCTTTGCTGCTTCTGGTTTCTCCCCTCACAACCTTGTAACCAGGAGAAGCTAATGGTGTCCACACCAGTGGCTGAGGCAGTGGAGTCTTGAAGAGACTTGGGAGGCAGAAGGTGCTGGGAAGACCAGGCAGTCCGAACCGCACAGATCACTAATGTCCTGTCATTTGCTCTCTGTGGCAGGGGTTCATTCCCCTTGAGGCCTCCACTGCGCTGTGAATTCCTCAGAGGGCATTTTGTCTGCGGTTTGTTCCAATGTCCCCCAGTAAGCAGACCTTCAGTAAATGTTTGCTCAATGATTAGCTCTCAAAATCAACAAGCCTGGCCACGACCACCAATCACGAGAAATAGACCAATCTGTGAAGCTTAGAGTGGATCCAGAATCCTCAAGATCTTTCAGGCTCTTTGGAAATCAAAAACAATCAGGGGAAATCCAGACCTCCTGCTGCAGCAGCCTTCCAGAATGAAAAGGACTTCTCCCTGACCCCCACCCCTCCCACCCCTCCCACCCCTCCCACCCCTCCCTCCCTTTCCAGAGCAGGAAAAGGCAGCTTTCACCAGGAGGCCTCTGGGGGTCGTTTCAAGGACCCATGTTCATTTCCTTCCCACCAAAGATCCTGAACTTGAGGGACAGGACAAAAAATGGCCAGTGATAGGGTGGCAGCGGGCACCCTCATTTTAACAGAGATGTTACCAAAGTATATTTTAGAAGACAAGCAAGGGTTATAAGTTGTTATTCAATATGTTCCTTTGAGGGCTGATAATTTCCATGCCTTTCAGCTTTGCTATAGTTCTTGTTCCCCACCGCAACATCCCAGGGTTGCCCAGGAGTGCCTCCTTGGTTCACAGCCAGCCTCTCCCCCCGACCCTCCTCAGCTGTCTCTCCTGAGGGCAGGTCTGCAGATTCAACAGCAGGGCAGGTTACACTCACTCTTCAGTCTGTGACCATTTATTGATTACCCTGCCAGTCAATAAGTACTTAGTGAGCATTTGTTGTGTGTATCAGTCGTCGTGCTGGGGGCTAAGAGGACCCCTGAGAAGTGTAAAACCGGACCCATTCTCTAGGAGCTTCGTCTACACAGAGATCCCTGAAGACAGATGAACCTGGACCGGATGGTATTGAAGGTTCTTCACGGCACTAATATTATGTGGTTATAGACTAAGTGATTGGGTTTGGGCCAGGTTCTGATGGATGGGTAGGGTCTAGCAACTGATTAGGAGGTGGTGGGGGTGGGGAGGGATTATAGTCCAAGGACTTGGAAAGGCAAGGAAGTAGGAAAATACAAGGAATGTTCTTGGATCTGGGGGTTAATATGCTTGGCCAAAGCAGAGGATTTTTATGAAAAAAATGATAAAAAGTTTACCACGCTATTGGTTAGAGCTAATGAGTATATAATGCATCTTATAGGTGGAAGAGAGCCAGTGAGAATTTGAGCAGTCGAAAAACTAAAGTTACCTAGTTTTCATGATAGCGTTCATATCCCACTTGCCCACATCTGCGTCTGTGATGGACACTGTTGGTTTTGCACTGAGCAACCACGCATGCTACTTTCTTTCTAACAGAACTCCAAATTTTTTCAAGACCTGCTTTGTCACCCAGGCAGCCTTGTGCCTCAAGGGGTGCTGGCACACCCCATGCTCCAGGGTGGGTCTGATTGGCCTGCTTTGTCAACAATTGGTTCTAGAACGAGCATGTGACCCAGTCCTGGCCAATGAGAGGTGAAGGGAAACCTATAAGGGGACCCCTGAGAAAAATATCCTCGTTTCTAAAAGAAACTCATAAGAAGAGATGGTCTTTTTCTTCCTTTGGTCATTGTCATGTCTTGAGGTGGCCACTTCGCCCCTAGTCTGGGTATGAAACCAGCATTGAAGGTAGCTTGGAAGAGAGATGGAATGAATTTGATTCTCTGGTTATATGGTTGAGCCACTGAATCAGCCACACTAAAACCTGCCCATCCCCTTAAGTGACATAATGCATTTCCATATTGAGTAAGCTATTTTGAAGTGAAGTTTTTGTTACTTGCAGCCCAAAGTATTCTCACTGCTTTCACTCAGCGCTTGAAAATCTTTTGTTCCATTAAGCCCACTCTCTGCCCTGGTGGGGTAGCTCAGTTGGTTAATAGCATTGTCCCAATATACTAGGGTTTCGGGTTCGATCCCCAGTCAGGGCAAATGCGGGAATCAAACAGTGAAAAGCTGATGTCTCTCTCTCTCTGCTCCCTTCCTCTCTCTCTCAAATCAACAAATAAACATTAAAAAAAAGAAAAGAAAAGAAGCCCACTCTCCACTCATATCAAGAACTCTAGTCCCATGATCCATCCTGTTTTTCCACTTATACCTACTCTTTCCTTTTATAACTGTCTTTCATGTCATCCCAGAATCCTTATGGTAGTTCACCTTCATCCTTTCTTGCCATCTCCACCTAGTCCTCACTCCAACCACCCCCAGCATATTTATCCATTAAGTCCTAGTCATGGGCAATTCAACTCTGCCTTTGCTGCTCCCACCCCTGAGCTAGGTAGGGTAACAAAGTGTTGTTCAGGTTTGTGTAAAACTAGGTGGCTTCCTAGACTTTAAGTGCTAAAACTGGAGCTGTCCTGGGTAAACTGGGATGGTGGGTGATTATGGTGGGCTGGTGAGGCATCCAACAATGTGATCAGTGACCTTTCCCAGTGCCCGGTTTCCCATCTCCACTGGAGCTTACCCCTGCTTGGCAGTCCTACTACCCAATCTGGCTAGCCTGCCACCATTGGCCCCTTCACTGCAGTGCTGATTTCAAATCTTTCCCATGGCTCTCAAACTGCCTACTTAACTCTCACAGAATGCCCTTTACAGCTCATTTCCAACTGTGCAGAGAAAAGAGAGACTAGGGTCATAAATCCCCTCAACCTCCTGCGTTCTCACGCAGAACGCACCTCCTTTCCTGCTACTGGAGGAGGCCTTTCTCCATCCCAGCACATTCATTAGAAACCCAGAGGCCACCTCTCTTTTCTTCTGTGCCCACCTCTATCACCCTCTCTCCTTCCCTCTGTGACAATACATATCTTACTTTCTGTCTGTTCCTGACTCTCCTTTCAACCTGGACTTCGCCCCACCACTGCTCTTGCTAAACTCTCCAAGGGCCCATTACTGGACTTGTCTCAAATCACAACTGCCTGCTCAGTGTGCTGCTGTCGACCACTCCTCCTTGACCCTTGCCCTCCGCTCTTCACCTCACCCCACCCACCTTTCTAGCTCTTCCTGCTCCCAGTCTGTTTAGGGCTTCTCTTTTTCTGGCTGCACAATACATGTTGATGTTGCCTTCTCTCCTTCTCGACTGCACACACTTCTTTTTGGATGATTCCATCTATAACCATGGTTTCAACTATCATCAGATCCTGACGGCTCCTCCATCTGTAGCTCATGCCAAGACCTTCCTTCTATGCTTTGACCTGTGTGTGGTGTGAAGGCATCAGTGGAGCCAGACTGGGCTAGGTTGAGTTCTACCACTTCTTAGCTGTGTGGCTTTACTCAGGTGTCTTAATCTCTCTGTGCTTCATTTCCTCAGTTGTCAACCTGAGATCATAATGAACCTACCTTATGGTGTTACTGAGAAGATTAAATGAAATTATGTAGTGTGCTTAGAACAATGCCTGGCTCATGGTAACAGTCAATGCAGCCTATTACTCATCATTTTTGTTTAAAGCTTTTATTTCCTGCATTGCTGGGCACTAAGCAATTTCTGCCATTTAATTATTAAAAATAAAAAATAATGAGGTAGGTGTTTTATGCCCTTTTTACAGGTAAAGAAACTGAGGCTGAGAGACAAAGCATCCCGTGTAAGGTCACACACAGCCTGGCAATGGCCAAGCAGGGTTTTGCATAGGCTGATGCCACAGTCCCTCTTCTCAGTCCTATAGTGAAGCCATCTCTCACCTGTATTCGAATTGAAATTCATTTTTCTTTCCTCTCCCACACCTGCCCTTCTGCTTAGAATCTTATTTTGATGGAAGGATGGCAACGTTTACTTTGCCGGCAAAACCACTTCTTTGAGATTGTCGTGGTAGAGAGAGGCTGTAGAGGTGGCAGTGTCGAGTCCCTGGCTCTCCCCCCTGCAACCCCCGCGGAGGCCCAACCTCTTCTCCCCGCCATTGCCCTTGTCCTCCTGCAGCCCCTCCAGATCTCTTCATGGGGTTATTGCTGCAGCCCCCCTCCCCCCACAGGAGCCAGCACCTAGTAGGGCATCAGTAAATAACTGTTAAAGACCTGGCTGACTATAGCCTCGCTCCCAAATCTACCCCTTGCTCTGAGGCTCGGGCAATACTACTAAAACCTGACGGTGTTCACTTAATTCTTCTAAAGGTCCTCAATGGCCCCCTCTATTTTCCCAGCACAAAATGTTAAGGAGATTCAGGCAAAAGAGAAGTCCTGTGTGAAAGAGTTTGGGGCTCCTTGGAAGAAAGGAAACTGCCAAGGTTTAAGCCCTCTGAACCTGTGGCCTGAGGTTTAGGCAGGATCCATACTCCAAGAGACGTTGCGTTTAAGAACCCAGTAGTCAGTGTGTCCACGTCTAATTTATCTCTGGCTGCCTCTCAGGTCTCCACTAGCTGTCCCCATCACCCCAGGAGGGGTCAGTAGCGAGCAAAAGGTATTGCCATAGGATGGGGCTGGTGACCTTGCTCCTGGGCTTCCTAACCAGTTCCCCGGGCAGATGTCCGAAGAAAACACTCGGGCCACACAATTGGTCTTTCATTAGCATCTTTTCTGGCAGTCTGAGGGAGAATTTAGGACTGATGAGACTGGAAACTAGATTCTTTCCCCCTACTCTCCCGTTTGGCTCCTCCTCTTTCTCCCCTTGCTCCTAGGGCGAGGAGACTCCTGGCGAAAAGACTAGGGATCAGAACTTTGTTTCGTTTCCAGGGGTGCGCCCCTCCCCCTGCCCTGCTCGAGAATTGTTATGTTAATTGCTCCTTGGGCATTCCGCCCCGCCCCCAGGATGACTCACGTCTTTTCCTGCCTGACTCTGGCAGCGGTGGGGACTCAAAGAGGCACCCCTTAAGTGGCACGTGCCCTGACTATTCCTGGCATGAGGCGTGGCTGGCCTGGGCGTGTGGCCTGAACTGGCCTTAGAGCTTCTCTGAGCCTTCTTTGGATGTCTCCCAGTCCACACACCACGTGAAAAGGATCTCAGTCCGCTAAAACGACAATATTCATCAGGGGCCCTAAACTGTCAAAGCGATGGTGGGAGGGGATGAGTAAGAATACCAAACAAACAAAGGAAGAGCCCTAAAGAGTATCTCACTTGACATTCACCCCAGGGCAGTGACTGACACAGTGAGGTATGAATGTCAACCTGTGGGTTGCCACTTATGTGTCATAAGTCCTTGAGCTAGTTTAAGATTTATGAACATCAGCTTCTTAGTTTCCTGGAGTTTTAGAACTTTAGAGCTAGAGAAACCTCAGAGAGCACCTGTGGTTGCCGGCCCTCATTTTAACCACTAGATCTGGAGGGCTAGGTGCCTTGAAGGAGGCAGGCCGTTCCTGGTATTAGGTAAGGATGAGTCACACCTGGGACCCAAGTCTCCCCTGCCTGGTGAGGGTTGGTGGGGGGGCAGAGGGTGTGGCGTACACCCAAAGGAGCTGGTGTTAGGAAGCATTAGTCAAATAAACTGGGTTTCCCTTGGGTTAAGAACTTATGTAGAACAATTTAGAAACAGTTTAGTGTTTCAGTGAAAAACTGAATTTTATATATATATGTATTGAAAGGGTTCTGAATAAGCCTCCCCAAAAGATGCCACTTTGGCTTGTGGAGGTATTTTGAACTGAAGGCAATCAAGACCGAGCAGATTCAAGAAAAACTTACTTCTCTCTCAACTACCTAAAAGAATTCAGAGAGACAGTCTGAACCAGAAAGAGAGCTCTCACCAGAAGTAACTGTAAAGAAAGGGTATGGGTTAGTTGTGGTAGGCAAGGGGGTGGGGGCAGGTAGGAGGCAGAGAGGCTCAGAGCCTAGAGATCAAAGTGCTCTCTGTGTCCCAATGTCTCTGCATGATACCTAAGGCAAACATTTGTTTACCAAATATCTGCTCTTTCCACCTTCCTATAAATTGTCTTCTCCCCTTTGAAGTCCTAGACCCCTACCCTCTTCTCCTTAGCTCACGATGGCACATAAACCTCAATTGCTTGACTTCCTGTGGGTCTCATATTCTTATAGGGCCCCGAATGTGTGTAATTAAATTTGTTTTTCTCCTGTTAATTTGTTTGATGTCAATTTAATTATTAGACCGAAAGAGACTAGAAGGGTAGAGAAAAATTCTCCTTCCCCACAGTATCATCTGTAGCAGACCTTCCAGAGTTATGAGAGTCAAGCCCTGTTCATTATCTTTTTTGCAACTTTGTAAATTGCAGATAACTGATAGATATATACAGTCTGTCCTATCTGGTACGGATTTGACTTCTCTCTATCCCCCACTGCTTTGGCAGGAAACAAACCCAAGCACTTCTGTCTTCGTTCGCAAGTCATCTGAACATCCTTGTACTCTATGCACATTTGTACTGTTCTGACTTTTCCTTCGAGCCAGTTATCACATCGACCTGCCTGGTTCTGTCATACCATGTGAGAAAATTAAACTCAGAACACATGCTCATCTTTTACATTTTCATAAAAGTTGTGATTTTACCTAACAACATCATACCTCATCTATCAGGCCCAGCCATCCTACTGTGGGCTGTGGTGATCAGCTGCAGGATGAGTCTGTTCCTGTGTCCACACAAACCCAAGCAGAGCTACTTTTCTCTGGGTTTGTCTGGAGGGACAATGTGTCCAGGGTGGCAGAGGGCTGGCTCAGGAAGGCTGACCTGGATCCTGCACCCCACTCACTGACTGATGCTCCTCTTTCGGCAGTAGATCCAAAAACTATGTCAGGGAAGAAGTCCTATCTGCTTCTAAGGGCAAGAGGCCGGCTTGGAGGAGAGGCAGAGGGCCAGCCCATGGAAGCAAGGCTTACACGGGGCAAAGAAATAGCTAGCTAGGAATCTAACCAGGTAACCTTTTCTAGGTTTGAATTCTTTTTCTTCCCGCCCCGCCCCCCCCCATGGATAGTTGAAGATAACAGGAGGACTTGCTTATTCCACTAAAAAGAGAAGGAAAAAGGCAGAGTTGGGAAGAAATGAGGGGACAAACAGTAAAACAGAAGAAATGAGAAAGCAAGAAAAAAGGGTACGGTGCAGGGATCAAATTAGAGTATTCTTTTTTAAAAAAAATACATTTTATTGATTATGCTACTACAGTTGTCCCAATTTTTCCCCTTTGCCGCCCTCTGCCTGGACCTCCATTCCATCCAGCAATCCCCCTCTTAGTTCATGTCCATGGATCATACATGTAAGTTCTTTGGCTTCACATTTCCTATACTATTCTTAACCTCCCCCTGTCTATCTTCTACCTACCATTTATGCTTCTTATTCCCTGTACGTTCTTCCCTATTCTCCCCCTTCCCTCTCCCAGTTGATAACCCTCCAAGTGATCTCCATTTCTGTGATTCTGTTCCTGTTCTGGTTGTTTGCTTGGATTGTTTTTTTTAGATTCAGTTGTTGATAGTTGTGAATTTGTTGCCTTTTTAATGTTCACGGTTTTGATCCTCTTTTTCTTAAATAAGTCCCGTTAACATTCCATGTAATAAGGGCTTGGTGATGATGAATTCCTTTAACTTAACCTTGTCTGGAAAGCACTTTATCTGCCCTTCCATTCTAAATGATAGCTTTGCTGGATAGAGTAATCTAGGTTGTAGGTCCTTGCCTTTCATGACTTTGAATACTTCTTGCCAGTCCCTTCTTGCCTGCAAAGTTTCTTTTGAAAAATCAGCTGACAGTCTTATGGAAACTCCTTTGTAGGTAACTCTCTGCTTTTCCCTTGCTGCTTTTAAGACTCTCTCTTTATCTTTAACCTTTCACATTTAATAATGATGTGTCTTAGTGTGGTCCTTTTTGGGTCCAACTTGTTTGGGACTCTGCTTCCTGGACTTGTGTGTCTTTTTCTTTCACCAAATTAGGGAAGTTTTCTTTCATTATTTTTTCAAATAAGTTTTCAATTTCTTGCTCTTCCTTTTCTCCTTCTGGCATCCCTATGATTCAGATGTTGGTATGTTTGGAGATGTCCAGAGTTTTCTTATTCTATATTCGTTTTTTTTTT